>JAOWBU010000746.1:0-25000 GCA_026212405.1 Petrea volubilis
TTTTACATTTTTCTTTATTTTACAATAATAACCAAACAAAATGGAAGACAATTATCTAGAAAAATTATTTTTCTTATTGTGTTTTTTAACAATCAAACAAAATAGAAAATTTTAAAATTCTTATAGTTTCTTTTCCTTTTCCTTAATATTTTTCTTTCATCCTAAAATCTTAGAACCAAACAAAGCCTAAAATTCTTTATTCTATTTGGTTGTTAGAGAAAACAATAAGAAAAATGATTTTTCTAGAGAATTGTCTTCCATTTTGTTTAGTTATTATTGTAAGCAAAATGTAAAAACACACCTAAAAAAATCCAAACAATCAATTAATTCCATAAAAAAAAAAGATTTGCATTAAATATATCCAAACAATCAATTAGTTTGAGCAATAAAAATGAGATGAGATCTTAAAAAGTGAAAGAGTGCTAGAGAGAACAATATTGTTTTTCTTTCATTTTCCTCACATAATTGAACGGAAAATACTTTTTCTCAATTTATGTTATATTTTCTTTCTATTTTCCTTTCCTTACCATTTCCTTTCTTTTTCCCTAATAACCAAACATTAGAAAATATTTTTTCTTCATATTTTCTTTTCTTTTTATCCCTAAAATCCTAGAACCAAACATAATGTAAAGATTTAGAAAAAGGCATTTTTCCCACGTGAAGGGATGGTCAGCTAAACATGTCAAAACGGAATATTATGGTAAAAAAGTTGAACCACTTTGATTTTCCTTTTTTTAATCACCAAGGGTTGACAAAAATAAAGTTGTTATTTTTTATATAAAGTGCACTACCGACGCCCCATAAATAATTAATCAAAACACCATACACACATTCATCTAAGGAAAAAAAGAGAAAGAAAGAGGGTTCTAACTCATGACCTTAATTGTAGTACATTCGATGACCCATTACTGAACTACAATTTCTATGACAATAAAATTATTATCATATATACTGAACAATATAAAAACTTGGAGTGATGATGATATTTTATTATAAAATATACTTTTACATTATCTAGATTTTTTGGGTAAATTTCTGAAATATGTTAGGCAATGATCAATGGTGAGATTGACAAAATTTTTGTTGATCAAATGTGTTTTTGGTAAAATTGATTCTAAAACAATTAATAACATAAATAGCATTTAACCTTACATTCACAAGACACTCATAGTTCTAATTGGTGGGACTACGTAATACTTCTTTAATCCCTAAGGATTCAAGAAAAAAAGCTCCTTTATTTCATGATGGCCAAAATAATTTATGCTACTTCATTGTTATTGTAATTCAATTCTATTTCCAAACTTATTACATGCTAGCTTCTTATTTCTGTAATAAGCTTTTGAAGGGTACATGCATAAAATAAAAACAAAATGACCATAGGCGGAGTCAGGAATTGGCGGATGCGGTCGTCACTCCTCAAATATAGGTCAAATTGAATTTTATATATATATTTTTTAAATTTTAAATTTTGTCTCGTAAAAATATTTTTAATATTTTATAAAAATTTAATATCACTCTCCTAAATAAAAATCCACGGCTCCAACGGGTTATAAAATCTTATCAATGAAAGTAAATTATAAGTGATTTAATTTAGCTAAATAAATTGATCAAAATATCTACACGAATTAGAACATGCTTACTATTAAAAAGCACATAAAATTCCAAGATTTTACTTTTCGAAATGACAAAGCTTTCGTTCAAAAATTTTACCTGTTACAAGCGGTTGTAAACACGGACGACACCAACGGTCTTCAAATGAAAATTATTATTATTACTACTATTATTATTACAACAGTCGTACAACCAATTAGAGCGTCACGTGGGCCCTTGCCGACATCCCACTCTTCAAGTAGTGGGAATTGGCGTGTTTAACATATCATCCATTTCTTTGTTTCTATCTTTTTAATTGTTAGCAATTAAAGAAAGGAAAAAAAAAAAAAAGATGGCTACAAAATTAATTGCACATTTACTCCAAAACCGAAAACGTAACATCAAATAGTTGAACAACTTCCAGGTAAAAATCAGTCAGTTCTGAACGAGAGTGAAAAAAACTTGCAAAATCTAATATTTCGTTTTCACGTTAGACCTGAAATTTTTGTTTGGAATCTCTCAAGGAAAAAAATAAAAAAATCACACTGTTGCTGATAAGTTCATTCTATCCAAATATCACCCCAAACAGACGCGCACCGCACACATATTACACACACATCTCCCGCACTCCTTTCTCTCTCTTGCCGGACTTCGGGGAGGTGTATGTATCGTGTATGTATAGGTGGCGGGTGGCTTGTGGTTTAGTTTAATCTTTGTTTGAAGGGATTGTGTGGAATGTTCTTTGGCTTTTGTTGAGCTCTCAAGTAATTCTATTCACTCTCCGATCCGCAACTCTTCCACCTTCTTCTTCTTCTTCTCTTCTTTCTTTCTTTCTTTTTTTTTTTTTTTGTCTAATGCTTGATGGTTTTGAGTTAAACCTTTTGAATTCTACTCGCGGTTTCTGGAGACTGTACTGTCGCATCATCTATTTTCGCGACGGTATGTATTGTGTATATATTTTGATGAATTTTGTCGTTATTATGTGCTTATACTGTTTTCTCTCTCGTTGTATTTACTTTGATTTACATTGCCTGCGTAGTTGCGGTGAAATAGTTCCGTTTGGGTGTGGGGTTTGGGGTTTAGGAAATATAAAAATTATCTCTTTGATGGATATGCAACTTATTTTTGATCTAGAGGACGATCAACGTTGCTAAAGAAATTACAGGGTGTACTAAGAAAATGATGTTCTACAGCTGGCACTTATTACTGGGTTTCAGTTAGATAATTGGTTACAAAAGATATATGGATGTGGACATACATACACAAGTTTCTTCTTCTTGTAATTTCGAAACACAATCTTTCTTAAATTGGTTTGTTACTATGATTGGAGGTCAATTTTCCTTAATTTCGTTTCATTCCTTGAAGAAATAAATGCCCATATCCTGGAGAGCATTTTATTATGTTACCACTTAAACTTGCAGTTATCTTCTAAACATTGAAATCACGTTTTATGGTATAGAAGCTGTACTTGGTTTATTGCAAGTGGCTCTAAAGTTTCCTCTTTCTGGCAGGTTGGTTCAGTTATTTGTAGAGGCACGAGATGGCGACCTTTGGTGATATAGGGCTTGCAGCAGCATTTAATATTCTCAGTGCATTGCTTTTTCTTATAGCATTTGCATTCCTAAGGTTCCAGCCATTTAATGACAGAGTATACTTCCCAAAATGGTATCTCAAGGGTTTGAGAACCAGTCCTACGCAGTCAGGGGCTTTTGTAAGCAAATTTGTCAATCTGGACTGGAAATCATATATAAGATTTCTCAATTGGGTGCCAGATGCCTTGAAAATGCCCGAGCCAGAGCTCATTGATCATGCAGGGCTGGATTCAGCTGTCTATTTGCGAATCTACTTGCTGGGGTAGACTCACAGCATCTGATATTTCCTTAACTTCGTGCAGTACCCTTGGCATGTAACCCACTAAACCACCAAACAAGGGAAAATTATGACTCATAAATGATTCAGGGATCTGGACTATTAGATTCCACACAGTACAGATTGCATGTGTTTTTGTTTTTTGTGTTTTAATGATACAATGAAGTACAGTTCTTTGTGTACTGATTCTGCATTCTGGTTATACAGGCTTAAGATTTTTGTTCCAATGACATTGCTTGCATGGGCTATCCTAGTGCCCGTCAACTGGACGAACAACACCTTGGCAAACGCTCAATCAAATGATAAGCTAGAGTACAGTAACATCGACAAGCTTTCTATTTCAAATGTTCCACATGGATCGCAAAGGTTAGGAGCTTTTTACTTAAAGAGTATTTTATGAAGTTTTTGCATTATCCCTGCAGTGATAACTTCTATTCCAGTCTTCAGTGTTGAAAAATACAAGTGACTCCATCAAAAGGCTTTTGGGCTTGCTAAGGTTCTGATGGATCTCATCTTTAGGAAGATTAATTAATTTTGAACACTGACATTGGCATGGTTAAGGCTCTAATAACTGTGGCTTTATGGTTTATCTTTCTTTCGGTAATCCAGAGAAAAGAGTCATGATACAACTGCCTCCTTTATTATGTTATCTTCGAGTAATCATTAGGCATTTTTGCTTTACAAAACTGTGTTTGAAATTTCTGACCCTTTATATGTCTATTTACAGATTTTGGACTCATATAGTAATGGCCTATGCATTTACTTTTTGGACATGCTTTACCTTGCGGAAGGAATATGAAACAATTGCTGCAATGCGCTTGCACTTTCTTGCTTCAGAAAGGCGCCGTCCTGATCAATTCACGGTAAGAAGCACTTGCTGACTGTTAGTCTGGGATGTGGAAGGTTTCTAAATAGGATATGGACATTAGTTAACACAGGGGATTGATATCACTTCGATAGTTTCTTAGATCTCCTCTTTTTCTTTTTTGTTTGCCTGGAGATGGCTTGCTATCAGAGTGTATCTTGGTGGTTTTTTCGTCTGTCTTGATTAAAACTTTATTGGTTTATTCCCCAATTAGTAGCTTCCTAGGTATATCAGGCCAAATTCCTTTCCTCTATTCTTTGTAATTAACAGGAGTGCTCTTTGTTTTGCAGGTTCTTGTTAAAAATGTACCACCAGACCCAGATGAATCAGTGTCTGAATGCGTACAACACTTTTTTTTGGTCAACCATCCGGATCACTATCTAACTCATCAGGTACTCGTCACGCTAAAATGGCCTGCAACTTATGGTTTTTGGGCAGACAAATGTTTTTGCAGCAGTAGAATTTTCTGCTGGACTGAGCATTATCTCATTCTTTCCAGCCAGAATGATTTACTTTTTATTGGAAATGTATGTATTTTTTCTTTAATGTGCAGAAGTTTGTTTTCGGCTTGCTCTAGTTCATTTCTTTTTGAGAAATACATTTTCTCTTAGAAAAGCTTGTGCATGCCTAAGAATGACTACATGTCTTCCTTTTAGAATAAGGACTATCAATTACCATCTGTTGTCAAGCAGTGATTTTAGGATCAATTGTCATTACCATTAACTGTTAATCTCCTTCCAGAAAAAATTGTAGTTATGCTTGTAAAAATGATATTTGACTTTTAGATGTTGTCCATTGGCTTATGTTATTTGTTAAATTCTAGGAAGCATGGGATTCACCCCATGTTGGGATGGTCTGTTTTGGCACATCTTGGAGATACAAGGGTGCTGCAGAATTTATTTTGTTTTGCTATTCTTTTAGGTGTTAGGATGCACTAATTGCATGCGACTTCCTTGGAGTTACATGCAATGTTTTGGGAATTGGAGTTTGATAACAAAGAGAGGGTTAAGTCATATTATGAACATGCATAGGTCAAGAAGACAAGATAAGTTATTATGTTAGTTGAAGAAAGAAATCTGAAATAAAGTAATATCTTAGCTTATGATGCCTTTAATGACTTCTCTGGACTTGATATGCTTCTCAAATTCACAAGCTATTGTTTCTTATATGTTGAATGACCACCTCATCTAAAAGCTTAAGCTTGTAGAGAGGGAAAGTCATTATATTTTTATTTATATTCTTCAACACGCCCCTGCACGTGCAGGCAGACTTCTTTTTTGTTCGCGTCAAGCCTTGCACGTGAAATTCTTTTTTCTTTTTTATAAATGGGTGGCGGTGAGATTCGAACTCAAGACCTCTTGTTTGGCCTGGCTCTGATACCATGTTGAATGACCACCTCATCTAAAAGCTTAAGCTTGTAGAGAGGGAAAGTCATTATATTTTTATTTATATTCTTCAACATTATACAATTCATATTTCACTATCGAAAACGAATCATAACCAAAAAAAAAGGGAAAACGAAAACTTGCGTGGGTTTCTAGTCTTTGTATCTGCAATTTTGTCTAACTCTAGTGCAGATATTTTGCAACTAATTGAGACAATGTGAGGACACACAAAATTTAATATTGTGTCTGCTCGTGTTGTCGTCTTGCATGTATGTTGCTTTGTAATATATTTAACAAGTATAGGATACTTTAAAAACGTATATATCTATCTGACAGGAGCCCATTAGGAATTTTGTTTTGTGTAAGGTGTGATATGCATCTATGTTCTTATATCAGAAGATATACGCAGGTTGTGATCAATGCCAATAAACTTGCAAAACTGGTCAAGGAGAAGGAAAGTAAGCAAAATTGGCTTGACTTTTACCAATTAAAATATTCAAGGAATCCATCACAGCGGCCTATGACAAAGGTACTGCTGCATGCTGCAATGTATTTTAAATCATCTATCTCTTGCATCAACTGTTAGGATTTTTTTTCTCTCACTTGTTTCTAAGAGAACTATAAAATTCAGTTGTGGTATGATCCATTGATTGAGAGGTTAAGGGGTGTATTTACTATTTTACTTCTTAACAAACTTGCAGACTGGCTTTCTTGGCCTTCGGGGAGAAAAGGTGGATGCAATTGATTATCAGACAGCTGAAATAGAGAGACTATCCATAGAAGTAAGTTCAAATGCTCAAAATCTTCATCTAGATCTTTCTGGCTCTTCCACCCTGCATATTTATTTGCATATAGCACTTGCACTTAATAGTGCTAAAATCCATCAGCCCTGCTATCATTGCCATTCATAGATGCAATATATTTTCAGTTCTTAACAAACGCTGGGCGTTTCTTTGCTGTAAATCTCGACCTTCCTTGTTCTGGAAAATACCCCTTGTAATATTCAGCTTCACCATCACAACAAACTAGTTCCATCCTATCACAATTAAGGGCGAGTAAGCATATGGACTTACATAGTTTTGCTCTCATTCTCTCAACTGCAAATGAAAGAACAGAAGGTTCATGCATAGTGCATAAAGTTCTTGTCACTGAGGGGTTTATGGAGGGTAAGATGCATACTGTGCAATTCTATAGGGAAATCCATGAACTCAATTTCATTATTTGAACTTGTGGCCATAACGAACATCTCTTTGCTGGTGAGCCAAGGGCCACTAGTAGTTGCAGAGGTGAAGATTGGAAAAAAACATTTCTTATCCTACTTATTGTCAATAATTGAAATCCCCATGAAAGGCAAATAAGTATTCCTTTCCTTTTCTACCTATAAGAAAAAATGATCTGTTTCTTTCCCAAAATGTGTTTTTGAATGGAAACCAGGCAAAAAATATGCCTATTCATACTGGATGTTTTAATTTGTTATTCTGCTTCCCTGTTGTTTACTTTTGCAGAAATGTTGACAGTTATCACAGTACATAAGACAGAGCAGGTAGAAACACTTCACGGAGGAGAGAATTGTAAAATGATAACTGTCCTATTCATCTAAAGATATAAGAATTGCTTTCCATTAATTGCTATCTTCACCTTTTTGGTTGTACAAGCCCATATAGTCGATGGAATTATCAATCCTGAATTTTTCTCTGTTGACAAGATGATATATCTCGCTTATTCTTCCTTAAAACATATTAAACTTCTTTAAGTAATATCTAAGTATTACATTCATATACAGATAGCTGAAGAGCGGGAGAGGGTAATATCTGATCCAAAGTGTATCATGCCCGTTGCTTTTGTCTCCTTCAAAACTCGGTGGGGCGCTGCTGTGTGTGCACAAACACAGCAATCCAGAAACCCAACCTTGTGGTTAACAGAGTGGGCTTCAGAGCCACGTGATGTCTACTGGGATAACCTGGCGATTCCCTATGTTTCACTGACTATTCGGAGGCTTATTGCTGCTGTTGCTTTCTTCTTCCTTACATTCTTCTTCATGATCCCTGTCACTATTGTGCAATCTCTTGCAAATATTGAGGGAATCGAAAAGAGGGCACCATTTCTTAGGCCAATTATTGACATGTGAGTACTTCTTCTAAGAGCTTCGTGTATCATCATATTAATCCGTATTTATGTTGCTCCTGTTCACTATTGGATGAGAAAGTTTCTCATAATCTCACTTTATCATTAGCTTAGAAGATTGAGTTGGCTCTACCAAGTTAATTTGTTCTCTGATGATTATAGACACAGAACTGTATTTCATTGTATGCCAGAGAAGATCTTTTAAGCTTTAGTGACTCAGCAACTCAGGCATTCTAATATTGCGGATTTTACAAAGTCCTGGCATTCTTTGGAATAAAGAGAACCATAGATTTATGCAGTAAAATAGGTAATCATTATGTAATGAGTCAAATCAACATAATTTGTTAGATTTTTAACAACTTTTTTCTATATCAGTTGCTTTTTGACATTTGTCACTTGCTGAGTGTCTCGTTCTGTGACACAAAAGTCGCTTGTTTGATCTTTAAATTATGTACCTTCTGAATTTCTGTGTTGCTGTGGGCCAAAACTTGGAAGGTTAATTACACAGTGATATATTAGAACTCGTAAACCTTCTTGGAGATCACACCTATTATCTCAATTGATTGAATAGCAATGTACAGTACCTTAATCTCTATCCTCCAAATATACAAATTTGGGTTTTTCTTGTGCTCTGAGGCGAGGTTTTTCAGTAGTTTTATTTCCGAAGTGTTTTATTCTTCTATATTTCTTGTACAAATATTAACTTGCAACTCATATTGCTACATTTTGCTGTTATAGATGCCATTTTCCTCTTTAGTATTCATGCCATGTTCTGCATGCAGACCTTTTATCAAGTCTATGATCCAAGGTGTTTTACCTGGGATTGCTTTGAAGATATTTCTCATTGTGCTACCAACAATACTGATGATGATGTCCAAGTTCGAGGGCTTTCTGTCAATATCATCTCTGGAGAGACGATCTGCCACAAGATACTACATGTTTAACTTTGTAAATGTTTTTCTTGTGAGCATAATAGCAGGAAGTGCACTTCAACAGCTCAATACTTTTCTTAGTCAGTCCCCAAAAAAGTATGTCTCTTGAGCATAATTCGCTATTTGCCTTATCTTATGTCACTGATGCAATCACTTGGCAGCATGTGGATAGATATTTTTGTTCATGGTTTTGTCTATTATGTGATAAGTTCACTAGTTCATCGGCATGTGTTCTATCAGCTGGTGGAACCAATTCTTGTTTTTTTCCTGTTGAGTAAATAAGCAGATGAATGTTTTCCTTAGTATTGTGCAAATGCTATTGAATAATTCAAGAAGGGTAGAGGGTGGAAGTCAATATTTATTTCTCTAAAAGATAAGTTGGTGTTCCGAGTCTGATGAGATGTTGTGCTGTGGCTTTTTCCCTGTTGTGCAGTATTTGTCTTCAGGATATCGTATAGTTTTCAAAATTCATAGATATGAACTGATCATCTTATATGTAATTGCTCATTGCAGAATCCCTATAACAATTGGTGTTGCCATCCCTATGAAAGCAACTTTCTTTATCACTTATGTTATGGTTGATGGATGGGCTGGTATTGCGGGAGAGATTTTGCGACTGAAACCTTTGATAATCTTCCACCTAAAAAACTTCTTCCTGGTGAAGACTGAAAAGGATAGAGAGGAAGCGATGGATGCGGGAAGTATTGGTTTTAACACTGGTGAACCTCAAATACAATTGTATTTTCTTCTAGGCCTTGTCTATGCAGTGGTGACACCAGTTTTCCTTCCTTTTATATTGGTTTTCTTTGGCTTGGCATATGTTGTGTTCCGCCATCAGGTAGAATCGTACTTATCCCTTCCCCACCCTCTCTCTCTCTCTCTCTCTCTCTCTCTCACAGACGCACACACACACACAGCGAAGCATGAAATAGTTTGCAAGTACTGTCAGCTGACAACACTAGATTTCTCTGTAACACAATGTACATCTCGTGTGAATATATGATAATATTGAAAATTTTGTAGTCATCTTTTTCTTATTTTTATGAATCGGTGCTCATGATGTGAAGAAATGGTCATTGGCTCATATGTTTGCTGCAAAACAATGGACCATTTGTATGTGAATCAGTAATATATACAAAGAGATGATCTATCTGGTTTGTGACATAATTCTTCTTTTTCCTCGTGCAGATCATCAATGTGTACAACCAAGAATATGAAAGTGCTGCAGCATTTTGGCCAGATGTGCATGGACGTATAATATATGCTCTGGTGTTCTCACAGCTAGTTCTGTTGGGATTAATGAGTACAAAAGGGGCCGCTTCATCCGGGCCATTCCTTATTGCACTTCCGGTGTTGACCATCTTCTTCCATAAGTTCTGCAAAGGCCGTTATGAACCTGCTTTTGTTAAATATCCTTTACAGGTTTGTACCAACACCCAGTTTTACAAATGAAACTTTATTAATTGACTACCCTTCATTTTAATCAATTTTTTTATTTTTAAATCACTCCATGGTCGTGGATTTCAGGAAGCAATGATGAAGGATACACTGGAACGTGCCAGAGAACCGAACCAGAATTTGAAGGCTTATCTCCAATATGCTTATGTCCACCCAGTTTTTAAAAAGGACGAGGACGATGAAGATGAACATTTTAATGGGAAATTAGATGGCAGTGCAACAGTAGCTACCAAAAGACAGTCTCGAAGAAATACACCGGCCCCCAGCAAAATGAGCGGTGAATCCTCACCACCATCACTACCGGATGTTGTTTCTGAAAACTCATGAATCTTAAATCTCGAAACTATTCCCGTTTTATACCTCGTTACTGCACTCACTGCCAAAGCTGGTGTTGTGATGTTGTAAATTAGCTGTGACATAAATAGCTAAATTTTCTTCTAAGCTACCAAAGTGCAGAGAACATGAGAAAGACCCTATATCCTTGCAACTTTAATGGGATCTTGTAATTCAGTGACAGTCTGTATATATAAACTGAGATTTCACGTCCTTCAATGGTTAGGTTTATTCTGGCAATATGTGTTGTATTTGCAGGAAAGGTGATCTTATGCGCTTCTCCATGTTTAAATGCTTTTTATTTTTCAGTAAATCTTCATGGTTTTTGGGCCATTATTTCTGTTAATTTGATGTGGTATTGCCAATGAGTTACATTACCAGCACTAGGAGTGATTTGAAAAGGCTATCTAGCAAAATCCATCAGAATTGACTTCTTGCAAGAGCAAAATTGTCAGACAAAAAAAAGGCTAATATTCCTCCAAAATCCTAGACGTAATTTGGAAATGCTATTTGGGGTATTTTACTTTTTCATCAAATGGCAAAACAAAATAACAACATCCAGCGCAATACCTTGGGTTTTTGCAACTAAAACTATTCACTTTTGAAGTAAAATCAGGAGAAATTTTCAAAAATAAATCTAAAAATTCAAGAGTAATTGAAGCAATGGCATGGAAACCAAGGGAAGTACATCAAACTTGTTACTTATTTAACATGGTTGTTAGCTACTTGTTATGGTAAGAAGACTTATTTCTATTTGCTGTCTTGATTTTCTTTTTCAAAAAAGCTTTCGTTTAGACATGTGCATAATTTTATTTAGTCAACGTTGGGTTCAAAATGAATTTATCTTGGATTGAATACTGTAACATGATGTACATGTCTATAGAATGTGTTGATAATGCAAATTGTATATGCATGTATTTATATTAGAGAACTTTTTTCATTTGTATTTTAACTTCAAACATTTTTTATTAGAAATAGTAAGATAGTTTAATAATTATCATGTTATTATGAAAAAACAAGTTTCACTAGGCAAAAGTCATTCTCTAATATGTTGGAAATATATGATGTTTATAGCCCTTTTTATGTTAGAGGCGGGAGTCAAGAGCAAGAAATGCATTTTGTTTTTTTGGCTGATAATCTTACACTTGCAAGTAATCAATTCCGATAGATTTTTTTGTCTGAAAATGATAAGAGTATATTGATATCAAAACTAAAAATTATCCAAAGTATAATCTACTATTTTTTTTTTCTAAAAGTGGAAATGACTATTTACTGTCTTTACTAGTTACAAAGTGCAAATCATCCTGATAATGAAACATAGTTTTACCATCACAATTTCATTATTTTCAGAGTAATATATAATGATCTTAAGATAACTGGAGCGCCTTGGAATCATCTCCAGTCCCATGTTGTTTTCCCCGAGGTTCGTATATATATAGATTCTAGAATCTATAGTTTTAAATATATATTGTCTCTATTTTTGTATTTTGTATTATTAATCATTTAACATTATTTTGTATGAATATTATATGTTTGAGATTATTTCACACAAATTATAAAAAATTTAATAGTTACAATTTTTATATTCTATTTAACTTTTTTTTAATGTATAATTATACTCTAGGACATCTAATTGACTAATTTATCCTATTGATGACTTATTGAAACTTTTCAATAATTTCAAATATTAATGGCTCATTGAGGATAAATCTGAATATATATATATACACACATATATATATGTCAAATGTTGTCTTGTTTTCAAGAAATAAAAGATATTTTGGATTAAAATAGAATGTTGAAACGATTAATAATATAAAACAAAGATTATGTGTGTGTATATACATATACACACAATATTTTTGTGTGAAATTCACAACACAGTGCCCAAAATCTGCATTAAATCTCACAAGTCACAAAAGCACGTCTCAAAATCACAAGAATCGTGGCATGCCAAATTGAGAAAATCGATAAACTGGTAGATTTTATTTTCCTTTTCCACACCAAAACCAGCCAACATTAATCACCAAATTTTACCATAAATGTACCTACAAGGAACTTATAATACTGAAAATAATTGAAAAATATACAATCTAATAAATTAACCGTTCAACAAGGCACTGATACCGTCAGCAATGAATAATATTTATTAACTAATTCAGCCCACTGTTTTCCTTTTAAGATTTATTTTATTTTAGTATATTATATATATATATATATATATATATTTCACGTTCCATAATCCTACCTTTTTTTTACTTTTCCTAAATAGGATTCTATATATATTGACATTTCCGGTGGATTCTCAATCACAATTGCTGTGTTTCTTTAATCCCTTTTCAATATACCATTCTATTTTTATCGCCGGAGCAATTCATGTGCGCGCCGGCGGCGGCTAAATAAATTGGATTCTGGGAGGTAAAAAGAAAAAAATTTCTGTTAATTGATCAGGTAATGTTGAGATAATCACCTTTGGTTTCCCAATGCGTTTGTGATGATTTCTTTTTTCGTGAATTGATTTTATTTGAAGTGAATGAGTGTTCTAGATTGATTTGAATTGATATGGGATTTCGATTATGGAAATTGGAAATTGGTTCTGTGATTGATTCGGTGATTTACGTAATGCATTGACTCAGTTTTAGTTGACTCTGCGTCACGCCTTTTTTCCTTTCTTCTTTCTTGTTGTTGATGGGTTCATCAACAGCTATGTATATCAAGTCATGGTGAAGTGCAAATAACCTGTATAACTCCAACTAGTAACGGCTAGTGTTTGTGCTTGGGGAATTGAATTGAACTGAACAAGAAAATTGATTACAATCTGAGATCACAAGAAGAAAAAGTTACTTACTTTCTGGTGCAACTCTCTGCAAATGTGCATCTACTTTGTTTATGAGGCATGAGATACAGGACCTCTTCACGGTTCTGTGCATTTTTTGTTTGGTGGGATGGTGTCATCTACTGTTGCTTTTGGTGACAAGTTTTATTTTTTAGAACTGGGTTTGTGGAAATTTGTTATTAACTTTGGCATCTTTTGTTATGCGAATCAACAGTGTGGAGATGGCAGTATTAATTGCAAAGCAAGAACGGCATAGCCGTTACACAAACAATAAAATGCCGGTGATTCCAAGCAGCCTGAGGCATGCGCCTGCAAGGAAGAGGAAACTTATCCTTAATCTTGAGGATGAGGAAGAGTATGAGGAAGATGTGAAATTATTACCTACAAAACTCGGGAGTTTGTCTAGTCAGAAAGATAATCTTTTCGAAAGCAGCAATCTTTCACATGATCTGGCAAAGCCAACTCCACATCAGAGGGTTTCAGCCATAAAAGAACCTTCAGGGGCAGAGGATGTTAGTCATATGAGGAAAGCAATGAGAACTGAGAGGGTTGAAGACTCAAATGCTGGTAACTACTCCTTTGGCAAATACAGCCGTTCAAAGAAGAGATGTCGCCCTCTTTCTTCCAGTGAATTAGAGAGTAATAGTGCAGATGAGATAAATGGCAGTCAGTTTAGGTCCATAAACAAGTTGCCAAAAAAAAAAGGTACAGCAAATCACAGATGGGCTGCTATGGAAATGAGAGGCTTCTTTGAGAGAAGACACTCAGGGGACGTGTGTGAAAAGTCAAATGAGAAGAAGGTCCATAGAAATAAGTTTATTAAGAGAAAAGGAAAAAGTGACAGTGAGGAAGAGTGGGATGAGAGCAAGGAGAAAAAAAGGCCACTTGTGGCTCAATCCATAAAACAAGTTGAGAATATGGATAGCCAGAAAACACCAAAAAGGCACCGTGTTTCTTCAACAAACAAGTTTTTGGAGACTAATTTTATCTTATGTGATTGGGTGGATGATGAAGAAGATTTGGTTTCATTTATAGATACAAGGATGGGTGGAACTGATTCAATCAATGTCTCAAGAATAGAAAATTGTTCTCCTGATCCCATGAAGGCAAAGAAAAGTTTAAAGGGCATGCCAAGGAACTGTGATGTTTCCCCCAAACATTGTTCATCTAACTTATCATCCTCCCCTTCCTCATCCTCATCCTCATCCTCTAGTTCCTCAATCCCCAAAATTGATAGGAAAAGAGTACAAAGATCTATAATTAAAAATAGGAAGGTATATTATCTAATGTTCCTTTCATATATCTAAGTGTTGTGTATTGCTTCTTGTCAGGTGATGTTTTCTTTTTTCATTAGCAGGCTAATCAAAAGGAGTACATCAAATGTCATCAGTGTCAAAGAATGGATAGAAGAATTGTTGTTCCATGTACAAAGTGTAAAGGGAAATTGTACTGCATCCAATGTATTAGGCAATGGTGATCATTCTAACTATGCACTTCTGCGTTCTCAAGTCGTATGAATTTATATAATTATTTCTCTAACTTGTACATATAGGTATCCCACATTATCGGAGGAGGAAGTCTCAGAGGCTTGTCCATACTGTCGCAGGAATTGCAACTGCAACTTGTGCTTGAGTTCAACTTCCATTTTGAAGGTTTGTTTGTTTCTTGAAATAGTTAATTCTCTAGATTATCATTTCATCTAACTAAAAGCTTGTCTATGTTCCAATTCAGACATCTAAAAGAGAATTGAATGATCATGAGAAGATTCGACACTTGTACTATCTCATCAGCAAACTTTTTCCATACCTCGAACAAATTCATCAAGAACAAATTGAAGAGATTGAAATGGAGTCTAGAATTCAAGGTGTGTCTCTTTTGGTTTGAGATAGTATGTGTGCTTGGGGCTATCTTATTTTGTTACTGATGGGGTACTTTCATTGCAGGGATACCATCATCCTCAGTTGAAGTAAAACGTGCAGTATTCTATAATGATGAACGTGTGTATTGGTAAGCAGTGTTTGTTCCTTTGACCCCTTGCATTTTTCTACTTGTTATTCTCTGACGTATGGAGTTCTTTATTATATTCCTTGTGTATGGAGCAGCAACCACTGTTCAACTTCAATTGTTGATCTTCATCGGAGTTGCCCGAATTGCTCTTACGAGCTGTGTCTTAGTTGTTTCCGGGAGATCCGTGGAGGTCGGCTTCCTGGAGTTTCCAACAAAACAATTCCTCAATATATGGATAGAGGCTTTGACTACATGCATGGTGGAGATCCACTACCGATATCTAGTCATACAGAGACTTCGGATAAGGGTTCAAAGATGCCAGTTGAGTGGGTTAATTACAAAGATGGGAGTGTTATTTGTCCTCCCGGAGATATGGGTGGATGTGGTGGCAGCAAATTAGAGCTCAAGTGTCTCCTTCCAGAACACTGGATCTCAGATTTAGAAGAACGAGTTCAAAAACTAATGAGTGAATGTAATAATACAGAGACTGCTTTTGAGCCTATGGTTTGTTGTGGTGATCGTGAAAAGTCATGTAGGGCAGCTTCAAGAGAAGGCTCAAATGATAATTGTTTGTATTGCCCTGACTCGAAGGACATCCTAAATATGGAAGAGCTTCAGCACTTCCGTAGGCATTGGACTAAAGGAGAACCAGTAATTGTGAGAAATGTTCTTGAGCAAACAAGTGGATTAAGTTGGGAACCAACAGTTATGTGGCGTGCGTTGTCTGAGCACATACATGACCGCGTCAGTTCAAGAATGTCTAGTGTGAAGGCTATTGATTGTCTGGCCGGTTGTGAGGTTATTTCCACTTCTCTTTTAATGATTATATTTTAAATAATTATATTTTAAATGATTAGCTCGAGGTTTTGTTCGAACAAAAAAGAAAATCCCGCGCCCACTTCGTGTTTTCCATGTCCGATGGATATATCAGCATTGTTTCAATAATTTCTGTATAGTTGTGTCATTTTTGTCGTTCGAGTTGTTCTCTTGGTAGTGCATGGATGTATGGAGTGGTTCTCTTCCATTTTCTGTAGTGATTCTATTACTCAATTTTTTCTAGTTTGCTTTTGCAGGTGGAGATTAGTACTCACAAATTCCTCAAAGGATATACAGAAGGGAGAAGATATGCAAATTTCTGGCCAGAGATGCTTAAACTCAAGGACTGGCCACCATCTGATAAATTTGAGGATCTGTTACCCCGCCACTGTGATGAGTTCATTTGTGCCTTGCCATTCCAGGAATACACTGATCCAAGAGCTGGTTTTCTTAATCTTGCTGTGAAGTTGCCAGCAAATGTCATAAAACCTGATATGGGTCCAAAGACATACATCGCCTATGGGGTTGCAGAGGAACTTGGAAGAGGGGATTCTGTAACTAAGCTTCACTGTGATATGTCTGATGCGGTATGAACTCAAGATGTTGCAAAATATCACTTGGTGTGTGCTTATGAAAGTACTTGGTGTTACTTTGGCCAACTCCAAATTAAAGTTTTATACTCCAAAATTTTCTCATGAGCTCGTTCTCCTTGTGAAAAACCTTTAGAATTTTGTAATAAATGCTGCATACAGGCATTATCAAAGATGTCCCATTTAGCTGTAATATGATTCTGAGCCTTCAGATACAAGTTAATGATATAGAATGTCTCCTTCTCTTCTGGTCAATAACAGCAATACACTTAAATAATTGCCAGGTGATATTTGCATACAAAAATGAAATTTATTTAGTTTTCCTGATGCTTTTACAGATTTTGCTAAACTTTGTCTGACTGATCCTTTGGTTTTGGTCTCATAAGGAGTGGAGATCTCATTTAAGCCATATTCTCCAACTGAATGGTCATGCATGTCATCCTGAGGCAAAATACAGAATTCATGTTCTTTATTTTGCTTCGGGTTGAATGCATATTTCCCGACAAGCATTCAGTTGCATCAGAATATGGTGATCATTTATGCATACCTAACAAGTCATGTTTCATGAATATATTTCTCAGTACTGTAATTTTGCTAAGGCATCCTTTTATTGTGATATAAATGATTTTTCAAGTCTCTTGCATATAACTACCTCATGTTCCAATTGTCAACTTGTTCAGGTGAATATCTTGACTCACACAGCTGATGTGGCTCTGAACGATGAGCAGCGGCAGGCCATTGATTTGTTAAAAGAGAAGCATAGAGCCCAAGATGAACAAGAATTCAAGGCCAGAAGGAAAATTGAAAATCCTTGCCTTGATAAATGCAATAGGAGGGTGAATTCCAGTGGGTGCCCTGATTCTGAGGCAGTTGAATCCAATGACTCTGCATGCATCACAAGTAAGCAACCTGATGGTGGCGAATATCAAACAGAATGGCACTCACAGAATATAGGTGGTGCCGTATGGGACATTTTCAGAAGGGAAGATGTGCCGAAGCTGAAAGAGTATCTCATTAAGCATTCCAAAGAATTTAGACACACTTACTGCTGTCCAGTTGATGAGGTAATTTCTAACTGTTAAAAACTTCTTGTTTATCATAGAAAACCTGTGTGCTAAACTGTCTACTTGCACAGGTCATTCATCCAATTCATGACCAAACCTTCTATTTGACTTCAGAACACAAAATTAAGCTAAAAGAAGAATTTGGTATGGGCTATAGTATTTTTATGCTGCATTGGATTCCCAATTTTCTTTTGATCTCTTTGTTACTAAAGCAACTTTTCACGTTATCATTTCAGGCATCGAACCTTGGACATTTGAACAGAAACTTGGTGAGGCAGTTTTCATTCCTGCAGGGTGTCCACACCAAGTGAGGAATTTAAAGGTACATATAAAAAATGTTCATCAAATTGTACCAGTTTTTACTTGTATTTACATATACATTACATGTATGTATGCTTTCATAACCTCTTCCGTGCTCGTGCAGTCATGCACCAAAATCGCTGTCGACTTCGTTTCTCCGGAAAATTTACATGAATGTCTAAGGCTAACTGAAGAATTCAGGAAGCTACCAAAGAACCACAGAGCCAGAGAAGACAAACTAGAGGTAGCTTTCCGTATTTTTATCTTCATTTCTAATAGTTTTAAGAGAATTTGTTACCAATGTTGGTATATTGGACAGGTCAAGAAGATGATCCTTCATGCTGTCAACCAAGCTCTCGACGATCTTGAAAAACTGACAGCTCCAAAGGATGACAAAAGTAGGGGTGTGAATTGGCAACAATAGATTTATCTTTTTCGCGAGGCCTATTCAATTTTGTCGGCAAATCATCATGCTTGCAATAAATTTTTTACCGTCTTTGGGGCATGTCTAGTGTTTCTGTTCATACTAATAACCAGTAGTTTTGCCGTTGCCCTCTGCATATCTTCTGAAGTCCACCTGGAGAATGGTAGTGGAATTGGAATGAAAACGATAACTGAGAAATTTTGTGTCTTGTAATAGTTCTCGCATACATTTTTTCAATTCAATTTAAAATCATAACTTTTAATTGTAATAGCTCTCCCCAAACAGCCAAAATCATCAGGACGTGAAGATTTTGCATGTCCGAATAAAGAAACTCGTGCTCTGGTGGACACTTGAGACACATGCTCCACACAATATTTTGCATATTCAAAAATTAAATAACAACATAATTCTTTTATGTCTTTTGGTGAATTATATACATAATCACCAATGCGTCACACACACACACACATTAGGTGTCTTGTCTTACATGGTAGAAAATCTATTAGAAACAGAATTAACTAAAAGTAAGGCAATTGTTGGAAATAAACAGATAAATTGACGGTAAGCTTCTGCATCGATTGCGGGTTGGAATTACTACATGTATTCCTTTTTTTTTTTTCATTTTATATTCTAAAGCCTGTGAATTTTAAATTTTACCAAATCAGAGCTATTAACCAAAAAACCTAAAGTGAGTCTCAGAAGCTGAGCATACCTATTTTTGCTGGAAATATTCCCATGCTAGAAACATGAGTGTTTTTCAAAGCAAATATTTCCATCAAAAAGGATGTCTGAAGTGGTAAAGTATAAAATTTGTGAATCGAAACAGAAATTTAATTGGTAAAATATAAAATGGCCATAGTTCAAAAAACAAAATATTTTTATCTTAAAAGATATTGAAGTTGTATTCTTTGAGAATGGCATAGAATAGTTTCGGAATGGTCAAACCCGATAGAGACTAGAATTTCCCTCCTAATGAAAAATGATACCCTAAAGCTTTTGGGATAACTCAATCAAAAAGAGGCAAAACAAAAATATTATCAACCTCTTGAGTTTGAAAAAGAAAGCTTATGTAACTTTCAATTTTGCCAAGTATAACTAAGATTCTGTACAAAATCAAAGTAATGATATTGGGTTAAGTGGACTATGCCTTGCAATTAGAATCACAAGAACCCATCATGTTCTATAATCTAAGCTCCTATATGGCTGGATGGAGCCAACGAAGGCAAGTAAGGATAGTCGTCTCTAACGAAGTTTATATACAATGAGATTTTAAATATTTATTAGAATTAACCTTTTACACAATTAACAGTATTTTTATATTATACAAAAGATCAATCTCATCTCTACAAATAAAAGTTTCTAACTTTTTCCCTTATACATGGGCTAACTTTAGGCTGATTAAAGTTGATCTAGGTGAACTCATTTCAATCAAGCCTTACCAATAGAAATTTATAACTATTTCCCTACATATATGGCCTAACTTTAGGCTACTTGCAAATTGCTAACTTTTCCCTATATATATGGCCCAACTTTAGGCTAATTACAGGTGATAATGTCATCATCATTTGCAGTGAGGGGTGTAAAATGAATTGAAATGGCTTAAGAGTTCAATAATCTAGTTGGAGTTGGGGTTGACTCAAGTTTGACTTTTTTGAACTCAAGCTTGAACTTCTTCGCAATATAAAAAAGTGTTCAAGAGTTCATGAATCGACTCATGAATTTTTGTTTCTATTTTTTTTATTATTAAAATTGATTAAAAATAATATAAGTTATAATAGTGAAGATATCAAAATTATATATAATATTAGTATAAATGTCCAAAATATTTTGTCATAATAATTCACTATTATATTATATGCATATCAAATATCAAAATTCATTTTAGTAGAAGATTTATGACAATTCTACTAGAGGTGAGCTCGAACTTGAATGAGCTCGACTGTAAATGAGCCGAGCTTGAGCTCAAAATTTTTGTGATAAGATTGAGATAGGGCAGAAATTTATAAGTTTGATGAGCTTGAACTTGAGTCCAAATTTTTTCAAATGAACCTCAGCTTGAGCTTAAAATTTTTAAAAGCTCGACTCATTTACTGCCCTACCTGCACCTAGTGGCATAGCCACACATAGTTCGGGGTGTACATACACCCTCTAACTTCAAAACTTACCCGTATATCTAATGTTAAATTTGAATTACAATTGTAATTATCTTTCTAGTGCAGTCTTAGGTTCTTTTTCGATGCACCCACAATCTTTTTTTAATTAAATTATTTGTTATTATCCGTAGCCCATAGTTAGTAAATACATCTCGATCTGGATCCCGGAGTCCTGACTCTACTACTACCTGCACCACACAATAGTAACTGAGAAGGACCTACCCAAGTGCAAGTTGCAAAATCAATGATAAAGCTACCTAAGAGTTCAAAATTGGAAGTGTACGTGCAAAAGAAGACTTCCCAATATATGTGATGATCCCACATTAGGGGCCTAGAGACTAAATCAGCTTCTAACCTATCTTCAATCTCCCACCTTGTGAGGTGACTTTCTATAGAAGGTAAAAACTATGGCGAACCTAGAGACTTAAGTCAACTTCTAACCTATCTTCAGGTGATTTTCTATAGCATAGTTATTAAAAGCGAAAAGCGCAAAGTGCACAATAGTGCAAAAGTATCTTGGGGTTATAGAGCAAAACACACATTTTTTTAAAATAAAGCTCACCTTCTTAAAAAAATTATACTTATTTTATAATATAGTTACATATATCGATAAATTCAAAATTCTAATAAATTGTAATAATATAAAGCATATTATGACTAACAAGACATAAAAAGACAACATCAAATGTTACACAAATAAACAAATCAAGCCAAAGAAACTAGAATACTAGATGCATGCAAATAGGAAGATAGATGAAACCTAATATCCAAACTTAAACAACACACACTAAAAAAAGTAGGGGCGGCACCGTTCGACAGCAGTGGTGTAGTGGTTGTTGTGGTGAGGAAGAAGAATGATGGAGAAAGAGAAGAGAAGAAGACAATAGCGGTGTTTTCTTTGAAGAAGATAGAAGAGTGAACGGCTAAGCAGGAGATGAGAGAACGTTTTTGTGGGGTTTAACTGTTTCTAAAAGTCTAAAACCCTAAGTTGATCAAAAGCGCACTTTGACCACGCCTCGCGCTCAGCGCATAAGCGCAAATAGCTCTCTAAAACAAGCGCTATTGTTAAACCCAACGTGCAGGGCATTGCGAACCGTAGCCCGTGCACTTCGCGTCGAAGCACGCTTTTGATAACTATGTTCTGTAGAAAGTAAAATTTTCACCTACAGGAGTAGATAATATCTCATAGGGTAAAATTTTCACCTACAGGAGTAGATAATATCTCATAGGGTCAGGACTTTGGGTGTTCCAATATATGTGACTTCAAAATTTTCTCATTATCTAAAGTTAAATTTGAGTTATCATCCTAATTATCTTTTGGTGCACTCTTAGGTCCTTTCTCGATGCACTTCCTATTTTTTTAATTTAATTATTCCTATCATCGATAGTCTATAGTTGGTAGGTACACCCCCTGCCCCATAATCCCAAAGTCTTGGCTTTGCTACTAGCTGCACCGCACAATAGTAATTGATAAGGACCTACCTAAGAGTGACCATACAATCAATGATAGAGCTAGGAGTTCAAAATTGGGAATGTACACGTGAAAGAAAGCTTCCCAATATATGAGATGATACCATATTTTTATCCACGTTAGAAGTCCAGAGACTTAATCAACTTCTAACATATCTTCCTTCTCATCTTGTGAGGTGGCTTTTTGTAGAAGGCAAAAACATTCAATTACAAGTGCAGATAATACTCATAGGATCATGTCTCTGAACTTTCCAACATATGTAATATTATCATATTTTTATCACACATTGTGAGGCGCCTCTGTAGAAGGCTAAACTCTGCCGCCTTTAAGTATATAATATCTCAAGAGGTTGGAGCTCTATATCTAGTAACAGATTTGGACATAATCAATATCAAAAGTAAATTTGTCACTTTAGAAGAAAGGTGAAGTATTTAATTTTGATAAATTTTAAAATAAATTGTATACATATTATATGTTTTTATACATTTGCAGGCATCCCATCCAACCTCCATGTCACTCCTTCTCTACACGCCGAGTGTAATTGGAAGGAACACAATGGTAAAATCACATTGAATGGAATGGGTGCATATGGACCCTTTTAACTTCAATGTGTGCGTAATATTTTCAATTTTGAGTAAATTTCTAATTATCCTCTAGTGTATTCTCCGACTCAATATATACAATTGCTCTTTCTAACCTTCAAATTGTGATTCCTCACTAAGGAGACCCAACCTCAATGCTAGTATTAAAATGTGAAAATTCTTATTCAAACCTAATTTAGCAAAATACAATAAATCGTATAGTAAATGTATTACACTTATCAAGCGATTAGTTACTTTGCCTAAATTATCCACTAATTACACAATAAGTGAAATACTCATGAGATGATTAACACTGATTCAACCAAACTAAAATTTTCCACTAAAATGAAAGAGCTTAAGGTTATATTAATCTTGGTCTTCCAAAACTCATTGTCTAACTTAAGCACAAGTTTTTCCATTATGGTGAACACCAAACCAAGCAAAATAACAAATAAAAATTAATTTCAAATTTGAAACAATTAATTCTCATGCCCACAATCATAACTTTAAAGCAATAATTTTCTTCATCAAACAAGAGGCAACTTACCCATAAACTCTTGTTAGACCTTAAGGATGACTCCTTTGAAGCTCTTTCTTGGTGAAATCATAATCTTCAAACTTGAACCTTTCACTTACACATGACTTGATAAGAATTGATTCCAATAGACACATGCTTCCTTTGAGTGGAAAAGAAAATATTTATTCCTTAAAAAATACAAAAAGAACATAATAATAGCTCTCAATATGCTCTCAGCTTCCAACTTATCAACCAACATCTTTTCTTTTTCTTTTTTTGGTAAGGATCAACTAAGATTTGTTGGGATTTAGTTTTTCCATGTTCTCACTTGTCCTCCTTGGAGAAGAAAGGTGGGAAATAAAAGCGGTTAAAGAACTTGAGAGGTATTATATATCTTTTTATATGCTGTGAAAAAGTGTACTAGGGTTTCATATGTGATCTATCCGAAATTACATCTCTGCCCTTGCCTTTATATAGGTAGATCTCGGGAAGATAATCACGCCGCAGCGACAATTTCCGGACTTCGCGCTGAGATCACGGTACTTACCATTTATCCTAGTTGCCATTTTTTTTCAATTAATATTTTTAATTTATATTGATCTATATTTACTTATCGAGATCATTATCAATTTGATTTCATACGATATATTCGTTAGTTGATTTTATTCTAAATTTTTTTTTTTAGTCAAGATAGTCCCATTAGATACTACTCTCTCTTCAAAATAGTCCCTCCGTTAAAAACTAACGGAAAATACGCGTGCAACTCACATGCGCCGTTAATTTTAAATGAAAGGAGTTATACGTGGGACTACTTTAATCAATTTTAAAAATTTAGGACCAAATCGGCGAGCGTTTCTGTACTGTGGGACTAACTTAACTAAAATATATATTTAATTTTAATCATGACTTGATGCATAGTCAATTCCTCATCCAAGTTCAATGACTAATTAAATCACGTTATAAGCTTGGAACATTCTTAATTCTTTTATTCAAACTTAGAAATTTTCATGTGGGATGGGATTGTCAGTAAACTCATTCTCCAACGATCACCCATTTATGCATACGAGTGTCACCACACTCGATGTCCATGAAACAATACATCTCTCATTTGAAATAGTCATAAATATAAGTCTTTTAATGAGTCAAATCGATACCACACTCTCAATTAGACTCAATAACTTTGAGTAATTTTGATCATACTTTACAGCCTTGTTTCAAGACTTCTATTTCTATGCGAAACCAAGTCTCACGGCTTTAATATAATCGTGAAAATTCAACCACAAACATTTAATATTTTTTGGCAATTTTTATTGCATAGCATTAGTTATATTATTCATACTTAATGTTTGTGGATTAATCTCCATGATCACATTAAAAATTACTTGAAGTCTTGAAACAAATTTATAAAATATGATCAAAATTACTCAAAGTTATTGAGTCTAACTGAGAGTGGGATATCGACTTGACTCATTAAAAAACTTACATTTATGACTATTTTAAATAAGAGATGTATTGTTTTATGGACATCGAGTGTAATGACACTCGTATGCATGAGTGGGTGATCGTTAGAGAAAGAGTTTACTGACAATCCCATCTCACATGAAAATTTTTAAGTTTGAATAAAAGAATTACGAATGTTCCAAACTTATAACGTGAATTAATTCGTCCTTGAACTTGGATGAGGA
>JAOWBU010000090.1:0-54640 GCA_026212405.1 Petrea volubilis
TGATGACGAAATTAATAACGAGGAGAACGATGAGATTGAAGTTGTAGCTGACTTAGCGAACGAGAATTTGGAACATGAATCGTCTCCACCACCCCCTACAATTCTTGTGGAAGAGACACAAGTTTGGCCAACAATGCTCTTTGGAACAACGACGCCACATCTTTATGAAATTCTGCCATTCTATTTGAACATGGCTCCAGAGATTCCTGCAGATTCCATAGACTTGCCCAATTGTCCAGCCAGATACTATGATCCAGCAAAGGGAAAGCTTGCACTAGGCATGGTGTTTACAAATAAAGGTCATGTAACAGCCGTTGTGAAGGAGTATCACATCCAGTGGGCCAGAAGAGAGTTCACAGTTTGTCGTAGCTCTCCACAATTTTGGATAGTGTCTTGTAAGTGTGGAGCTAAAACTGGATGTCCTTTTTGGATGCACGCATCGTTTAAAAAAAATAAAGCATATTGGAGAATAAGTGTTTACCATGGCGACCACACATGTTTTGTACCAGGTAGGTCTACTGATCGTGCAAACCTCGATATAAATTTTATTATAGGTTTGTTGGTAAGACATGTTATAACAAACTTTGATTATGTTGTTAAAAGTGTGGCTGACTTGGTGGAAGATAACTATAAGTACACTATATCTGATGTGAAGTCATACCATGGACTACGACGTGCACGTCAAATTGTATATGGCACATGGGAAACCTCAGTTGTGAAGCTTCAGAGATACATAGCAACAATACGGAAATGGAACCTAGGTATTCGATATTTGTAAACAAGTCGTACTTACCCTTTTTATATTGCTTCTTAGAAAAAAAATTAAAACATTTTTGTATGCATTTTTAGGTAAAATTGTTGAGTTGGTATACCATCCGCATGGAGCCTGTGTGGAAGAAAAACAGATGATACACTATGTCTTCTGGGCTTTTAAGCCGTGTGTGGATGGATTTACACATTGTCGACCGTTGATTAGTGTGGGCGGTACTCATCTGTAAACGAAGTACAAGCACAAACTCCTAGTAGCTACTGCGATGGATGCAAACCAACAAACTCCTAGTTGATGATGAGAACTTAGCATCTGGGACTTGGTTCCTAGATCTTGGTTTGACCACGTGTCAAGATGTGTGGTACCCCGAGATGTTCTTACTGGTGGCCCACCTACCAAAGAGGGAGGAACGCACGTGAGACTAGCCGATTTTGCCCCGGCGTAGGCTCTCCGACGCTCAAGTCAGTTATGAATTATTGGGTGAAGAAGATGATGAACAGTTAACTTCAAAGCTAAAGTGTTTTGTTTTTGAGTGTTATGTGTATCTTACCCTTGGGTGGAGAGCCACTGGGGGCTTTTATATGATAGTGGAGAGCCTGGATGTGACATGGTTGGTGGGAACCGGTCACTTTCGGCACTGTAGTCGTGCTGACATGTGCCTTTTGCCCCTCCGTGAATTCTATTGGCGGCTACTCCCTACTCTTCATTAATGAGGGGCCTTGTTGGCAATAAATGTGTATCTTGGGCATTTATAACCAAGGATTGTATTTATGACTTGGCATTTAATGCGCTGGAGACTGATGGGATGGACCCATGTGCCACTGGGATGTGTTATGTGGCAGTGGGTTGCGCTTGTCAGAGGTCGCCAGCTGGACTTGTGCCCGTTGGATGCCTAATCCTGCAACGGCTAAGTGTGGGATCTTGCTCTCGATAGGGGCGCCCTCGAGGGCCACATCCCAATTCGAGGATTTCCGTGATAGCATGTTGGCGTCTTTTGGGGCTCTCGAGGGAGAGAGGTCAACTTGTGAGCCCTTTCGAGGGCCATCGTTGTATCGAGGGCCGTAATTCCCTACTTAGGCGGATTTGAGGCTTGTAATGATGTGGTGTAGTGAGGTGGCACCTGACTCATCACATATGATTGCCACCGATTTTGTTTGAGGCATGTTTGCTCTAACCTTAACGCTAAATTTAAAAACGTACATTTGAAGGATTAGCGCTCAAGGCCGGAAATGCTCAAGAGATAAGAAAGTTTGAGCATTGGATGGCGCAGGTAAAAGTTATCAATGAGGCTGCGTTTAATTATCTGGATCAAATTGATAAAGTCAAATGGACTGCGGTTTATGATGGAGGAAAACGTTGTGGTATCATGACGACAAATATATCGGAATACATAAATGGCGTGTTAAAAGGTCGTCGTCGTCTTCCAATTACACCGTTGGTGGAACTGAACTTTATTTGGATTGCTTCTTTCTTTATGACAAGAGTAGCAAAGAGTCATCGGTGGAGACAGGAGAATAAGGCCTGGGCGGAATACGCTTTCAAATTATTTCAGAATGAGGTTCACAAATCCAGAGGGTATGTTGTCCACAGAATTGACTACGCAGACCAAGCAGCCGACGTACTGACACCGTTACATAATGGACGTGGCAATACGAAACATGTAATAAAGTTGAGAAGTAAAGAATGTTCATACGGGAAATAGCGTAAGACAGGAATACCTTGCTCACACGCTGTGCAAGTGTCAAGATCATTTGACCAACTTCCATCCGAGTACATGTGTTGGTGTTACGACATTGACCATTATTTGAATACGTACGAGGGTCAATTCTCACCGTTATGGGGTGAGCATTATTGGCATAATGCTTCATTCGAATTAATACACAATCCTCAGTTATGAGTCAAGAGAAGACAAGGACGGGATACAATAACCCGTATTCCTAATGAGATGGATTGGCCACAAGCGCATACACGGCAACAATATACAAGTCAAACAGAACAATCCGGCTCTTCTCGACAATACAATTGAATGTAGTAGTTATTTACTTGTAATATTCTTAGACATTTCTTTTCAATAAACTTATTTTTAATTCCAGATTGTCGTAAAATGTTTATTAAATACATTTATATTACCCATTTTATAAACACATTTATTAAATAAACATATTGTAAATAAACACACATTCGTATTAAACATAACACTAAATAAATAAGAGTATTACAAGTATTACACTAAATGATAGACTATGCCATCTTATGCATTTCGGTGCTGCATTGGGGCGGATTCCTTTGTCGTCTCAGTCTTGCTTGACGTTGTTCGTGATTAACATCTTCTCGGGGTGGAGCTCCGTATGTGAGGAACTACCATGAAACTCCGAAAATGGCACAAGCGACACATTGAACTGGTGTTGCGTATCCATTGGCGGGTAACCATTCCAATCCCATCCGCCCATATAAAAATTGGATCCAATATTTGGGAGTGGAGGGGTGTAAGGTGAGTCAAGCTGTGGAAAGTGTGGAGACAAAGGATCATCATGTCGGTGTGACGGGCCTGGCTCATCACGTTGCTCCTGAGGAAGGACTGGCTTGGCTCGCTGTTCTCGGGATGGGTCTGTCCCTGCATTTGATTGATGCCTTCTACGTTGGTTACGCACAATGGTTCGTGTTGCTTGTCTTTCGTAAGAACAATCTAGAATCGATTGAACAATTGCAGATATGTCTTCTGCATAATTTTGGGTGGAATCTACAAAGAACCTATATGAATCAACATTTCCATAATCATTCTGTGCATCACAACTCAATGTAAGTTGGTTAATTTGGTCATCCTGCAAACAAATTCGAACACATTAGACCATGTCGCGATCGAATTTATATTGTAATTATGACATCTAAAATTACTAAAAATTTAGAACATTACCACGTTTACCAGGCCACAATTTCTGTCGGATGATACCCAGAATCATAACTATAACTCGGTGGTGTGATTAAGTGTCTCATGTGTCTTGCATACCACCGGTCATAATTTGGCACTATATTGTGGTTGAGGTTAGTAAACGAAGGTGCTCGGACACTCTGTCTACGATTAGCATACCACTAACTTACACTAGCTGCGTGCATCAGCGGCCAGTCGTGACCTGCTCTGCCCCTTCGAGTAGTATGATGGTAAACTCTGTTGGGTATTACAGAGTTATTTGAAATGTTTTGCACTAGTCCAAATTGTCGCATACACCGATTAACATGGTGCCACTCAACTATGTGGTAGTTTAGAAGAGGACAAACGACCCTCCAGTATTCAACCCCAGACCAAGGAGGCATAGATTGCATCAAATCAAACTCATAGTCATACGGCATCGTCACAAAGTGCAACACAAAATGATTGGAAAAAAATTAATATATTAAAACCATCATAGAAAATGCCATAAAAATTAACAAAAAATGGATACCTCATCTCGCTTCATATTATCTAACATATCCCTAAATATGCACGCGTTGTGCCTTGCCATATGTATTCATGAATTAGGAAAACTCCATTTGTAAAATATATTCAATATTAAATTTCATTAGGTCTGCAATTTATGAGGCACAAAAATATAAATATAATTACTAGTTTTACTACCTTGCACCGTAAGGGGGCCGACGTAATAAATAACCATGATTCAGTGCAATTGGCCTGAGCATCTTGTGCAATATTGGCGATGTCAACAGCCTCACACACAACATTCGATTCCATGCCTATATCTAATAAATTTAATAGTCACTAATTGCAAGTACAATTAACAATAAAATATACTACACAATGTGGGTCATTTACCTGCAGTAACTGCATCGGGCCGCCAATATCTCCTACTCCACCATCAAATCTTTTTTCGGCGATGTCGCATAGTTCTTGATATAAATGCGCTAATAGAGTGTTTTCCCAACTATATGTCTCGACTTCTGTCACTTCGGACAATTTTCGGAGATATAACAATGAGACATAAGTGCTGCTAGTATCAAGACACATTACGCCACCAATCAGGAGTAAGATAATACACCGTGCAATTTGATATAGCTCCCATGGCACGGTGTTCTTATCAACTATTGCAGTTAACTTCAACCGTGACCCTTTCAAATCGGTCGAAGTAGGAGTAAATTCGAGGAGCCTATCATAATACGTTCCCCACCCTGCCTCCTTGTTTAGACATTCATCTGTTGCTATTATCGGACGTCCGTCAGTCGGTAATTCCATATCACCACTACGTCTTCCAAGTAACGGTGGTGGCCTCACCTACCCTCAAATGGAAAGTGTGGGTCTCCAGACGCCACCTCTCTATCAACGCGGTTATTAAATGTTGATCTATATCCACATATCCATATCGATATACACCATAAAAACCCATTCGATCTAATTGTTACTTCACTTTATTGTAAAGTTGCAACCCATTCCAATCGAATATTCCTTTCCTCTAATGTCTACACGACCATCAAACAATTGTTCAGAAATATAATTTCTTTGCTTGGTTAAAACACTGTTGTCCTCGAGTCCGTAATAATATTTCAGTGTTTCCAAATCCATCCTACAAATAATACAATAAAAAAATAAATAGTATAAACATTAAACATTTAAAATCAAATAAATACAAACACAAAAAAGATAAAAAAAAAAAAAAGGTGGGGGGGAAACGCTTTTTTACATTTTTGCCAATACTTTTTATCAGAAAACAAGGGGAAACACAAGAAAAAAAAAATTGGTTTTTACAAAAATTTAGCCAACAGTGTCGGTGATTTATTCCATTTTAAATAAAATTTCTGGAAAAAAAAAATGGAAAATTCTTATCTTGCCAATAGTGTATGCAATTTTCGAAAAAAAAAACTCGTCAATATTGTTGGCGAGTTTCATTGTATTTTAGCCAACAGTGTTGGCAATTTAGACTGTTTTCAGAAGAAAAAAAATATTTAAAAACTCGCCAACACTGTTGGCAAATTTACATCAGAAATTTTTAAAAAAAATTTCGCCAACAGTGTTGGCAATTTATACTGTTTTCAGAAAAAAAAAAAATTAATTCGCCAACACTGTTGACGAAATTACATTAGAAATTTTTTTTCAAATTATCGCCAACAATGTTGACGAGATTTGCACAATTTTCGTAAAAAAAAAAAAAAAAAAATCCCCTAGTGTTCACATTTTCACATTTTTGCTTCATTGTAACATATACTAACAAAAATTCCCCCAAAATAACATATACTAACAAAAATTTCATTTTAACAACACATTTCTTTTTTTTCCTTTGAAAATTTTTTCAACAATGTTCAAATTTTCTAAACTCATAATCTAGGATTATATATTTTTTCTTATTCCAAAAAAACAATATATATATATATTACTACAAAAATCATGAAAATAATTCATCCACAAAATTATAAAGACAAAAAAATAACACCATAAAAAATTCTATTATAATACAACTTGAGCAAAAAAATAAATACCAAATGTCTATATTATTCCAAACATACTCATATATTACACCAAATAACAATAATTTCATATATACTATTCTAATACCTTCAACAAAATTATCTATCAAATAAAATAAATGAAGATAGGCGTACCTAAAAATTTCAAGTTGGCGAGTGAAAAAGTGAGTTCGTTTTAGCTGCTCTATCAATGGAGTAGGACGTAACCAAAAAAAAAAGAAAATCAATGGAATAAGAGTAGGAGAGGAGAGGAGAGGAGAGTTTTTAGAAGTTGCTTTTTCTGAGTTTGAAGAACAACAAACTCTCCACCCATTTTTATCATCATCAACAAAATTTAAAAAAAAAAAAAAACGGTGTGGTGATGGGCCGCTGCTCCACTGCATGTTGCAGAAGGCTGCATGCCTCGTTTTACGCAGCATGCAGTGTTGACCAAACTTACCCCCAATTTTTGAATTTTTCAGAAATTAAAAAAAAGGGCATAACTCGTCGTCAACGACGTGGAGTTAGAAACGATCAAAGTAAAACAATAATAGTTTAATTAAAACTTGTCGTCATCGATGGCGAATTTCAATATTATATATATTTTTTTCGGTCCAAAAATTATTTGCTTATTCGTATTATTTATAATATTTTATTAAAACTCGCCATTTGTGTTGGTGATTTCAGTCAAAACTCGCCATCCACAGGGGCGACTTAAGCTATTTTCGTTAGCCTCCAATTTTTCAAGTCAAAATGTTAAACATTACACTTTTTTGAGTCAAAATCATAAAAAGTCCACATATTCGCCGGCTTCAGACCGAGTGAGGTCAAAAGGTACTGCTGTATTGGACTTGGTACGCTTATAAATTAGTAAAATAATCTATGTACATTAATTTTTTTTTGCAAAACTTCCACCAAGTAAATTAGTTCAAATTTATTTTATCAAATCTCCCAAGAAAAAAATATATACTGACGTGGAATATTTTCGATCGGACCTTCCAGGCCGCATGTCGCTTTCTGACCTATTCATCAAAAGCACATCGAGCAACCGGCCGAGCGAGAGGCTCTCCGATAGGCCCATGCCACGTCCTATCATCCCATGCTTGCATTAAAAACCCTGCTAACTCAAGATGTATGACAACCACTTAACTTCATATCTCATTAATTAAAGCCACCTAATGCATAGGAGCCCCATGGGAAAAGATTTATACGGCCATACTATAAATACCCCCGCATTTATAGTAAGGTATACACAATAATGCACTTCATCTACTTACTCTGCTCGAATGTCTACTCAAATTCGATCACTTACTTAAGCATTGGAGAGTCTTAACCGAGACCCATCTTAACTAGTTCACATTGCCTTTTTCTTCTTGTAGGTCCCAATCATCTTCTCGACCTAACTCTATTTGCCTCTTGCTTGATCGGAGCATCTATTATATTCAACCGCTTCCAAATTCGACCCGCATCATATACTAATGACTTGACAATCAACAAATCGCATAAAAGACGAATAAAGTGATGCTTTTGATGATTTGAGTAAAATTTTAATTATCATCAAAAAGAAAAATTAAACAAATTCAATCACCATTTCTTTTTTTTCCCCAAAAAAGGTGAGGCCAAGGCTAATTTTCAAGACCCAAGGGGTACAACATTTCAAAATTTCAAACCCCACGTAGGTCCAGAAAAGGCCGATCCGCACTCGATAATTCATCCGCAGCCAACCCTCACCCCCCACTTTTCCCTCCTTTCAAATTTCATAAAAGGAGCTCCAACAAAAAGAGCTCTGCAAAAATTGTAAAAAAAATTCTCTAAATCTCCAAAAGCAAATGGAAAAGGAAAACGATTCCAGTAACTCAGCTGTTCAAGTTAAAGGAGTTAGCATCCATGGCGGAAAATTCACTCAGTTCAACGTCCTCGGCAACCTCTTCGAAATCCCCTCCAAGTACATTCCCCCAATCGCCCCCGTCGGCCGCGGCGCCTACGGTCTCGTTTGGTAATTTTTCAAAATTTTCTGGATTTTCTATATGTACAGTTGTGTGTATATGCTGTCTATCTGATTTTTTTTTTGTTTATTTTTTTTTTTTGTGAATTTTGGTGCGGTTTTGGTTGTGCGCAGCGCTGCTACGAATGCGGAGACGAAGGAGGAGGTGGCGATTAAGAGAATTGCCAATGCATTTGACAACAGGATTGATGCGAAAAGGACTTTGCGCGAAATCAAGCTTCTGACGCATATGGACCACGAAAATGTGGGATAAGTGTTTGATTCGTCTTTTTGATTTTGTTTGGGTGAGGTTTTTTGAGATTTAACTTGAGAATTTTTGTTTTATTCTGTAAGTAGGTTATTAAAATTAAGGATATTATAAGGCCGCCGGATAAAGAGGATTTTAATGACGTCTATATTGCATATGAGTTGATGGATACAGATCTGCATCAGATTATATGCTCGTCGCAGGATCTCACTGAGGACCATTGTCAAGTAAGTTTGCCCCAATATTTGTGGGAGTTATATTATTTGATTGTGGTTAAAATCCAATTTTTTTAAAAATGTATTTACTAGTTTTTGGTTTCTATTATTAGTTTCTAACTTAGTGCCTATGATTGACAATTGGTTTGTTCTGTTTGTCTTCTATAAGTTACTTTGTATGACCTGATATATGATTGTTGGTTTGGATGCCCTGATTTGCCTAATGGTGTTGTAGCAAGACAAAAATACTTTATAATTCAGTTTAGGTGGATAATTTTACTCAGTGGTTAAAAGGAGATGGTGAATTAAAAGTACGTTTCGTGCAAATTTTGCTCCTATACAATTTTCTAATGCTCTCCTTTGAAACTTATTTGAAGTTCCGATATCAATCAACTTGTATCCTATTGTATCTAAGATGGTAATTTATTGGTCAATCATAAAGGCTAAGTGCTTTTTTCATCATGTATGTCCATATGACATGGAAAGCTAACATAAGGATATTATTATGGAAGGAATAATATGCCTTTCGAGTTTCGAGAGAAGATTTTGAGTATGGTAATCCTCACAGTAGATGAGAATCTCAGAAAATGAGGCGAGCATCATAAAATGCTATATGGTGTATTCATCTTTACTTGTCTTTTATGCCATATCTTTCCTTAAGTAATCAGGAGGTATAGATGAAGGCCTTCAATAACTTTTTCTTTCCATTCTAGAATTCCAGTATTTGCATAAATGTATTGGGATTTAAATGTGAAAGCTTCCTCACCTGGCTAACTCAAAAGTTGGATCTATGCTGTCAATATCATGTGGAAGGCCCATTGAGAGCATGGTCTTAGGTGGAGAGCGCTGTGTGGTCAACAATGCGGACAGATTCTCTCAATGTTGTTATGTTTTGGTTATGCAGCATTGCCGTATTCATTGTCTTCTCACATATCTCAATGTTGTTATGTTTTGTCTATCCCCTAAAAGAACGTTTTCTTCACAATGACATTAAAATTCATCGTAGTAAGTGACATATATTTTATAACTTGCATGTTGTCAACTGAAGAATAAGTCTTGTAAGGACAATGTTTTGTCTCTAACGTTCGTTGGTTTGGAAACCTTAAAATGTTGTTTGATATGTTATATATATTTGCTTTGCTTTGCTTTGCTTACTTGTTGACTGCATGTCACTTTTGGCAGTATTTCCTTTATCAGCTATTGCGCGGGCTTAAATACATACATTCTGCTGATGTACTGCACCGAGATCTGAAGCCTAGCAATTTACTTCTGAATGCTAATTGTGACCTGAAGATTTGTGATTTTGGACTTGCAAGAACCACCTCAGAGACAGATTTTATGACAGAGTACGTTGTAACCCGATGGTATCGAGCTCCTGAATTATTACTTAACTGTTCAGAGTACACTGCCGCAATTGATATGTGGTCAGTTGGGTGTATATTGATGGAGATAATCAAAAGAGAGCCACTTTTCCCGGGTAAAGATTATGTTCAGCAGTTGGGGCTCATAAATGAGGTGTGTTTCCACTTTTAAGAAGATACTTCTGTGGGAGCATAAACTATCTCTAATTTTTTTTCTTGTTGACAAACACTTTGAGGTGATGGGTGCTTCACTAAACTTGAAAATTTGTGGATCAGCTGTTGGGTTCCCCTGAGGATTCTGATCTTGGATTTTTAAGGAGTGACAATGCCCGAAGGTACGTCAAGCAGCTTCCCCATGTGCCCAAGCAACCTTTCTCTCAGAAGTTCCCAGATGTATCACCTCTTGCAATAGACCTTGCAGAGAGAATGCTCGTTTTTGATCCAGCTAAACGTATTACTGGTATGCCTTTTGGTGTTATTTGATACTTTTAGCATCTTAACATTTATTTGTCCCATTACTGATTAGTGGTTGCTAATGGGTGAAGTTGAGGAAGCACTGAATCATCCATTTTTGGCAAGTCTCCACGAGATCAATGAGGAACCTACTTGTCCGTCTCCTTTCGTGTTTGACTTTGAGCAAGCATCTTTAAGTGAAGAGGAAATCAAGGATTTAATATGGAGGGAGTCTCTCAACTTCAATCCGGAATAGATTTCGACATCCCTTTTGCTTCTTGGTTTATTTGGGTTCGAGTTTGTGTTGGTTTTGTGTAAATAAGATGCTTTTGGTTTGCTGTGTGTATGCTTTTTATGAGATATATTCAAATATAATCTGGATCATAAGGAGATGGTGACTTGTGCAAGTCAAAGAGGACAGCAAGAGAAACATTGATGATCCAAGAATGGAGTATGTCCTTTCAGCCATAATGTTGTAACCATATTGCATATTGTGTTTCCCAAGTATAATCAGTACAAGGTTCAAGAAGTTTCAGTAAGATTGACCCTTCTTTTTCCTGTTTTTCCCCCGAGACATTGCGCGTCTGTTATTTCCATTTGGTGGCCATCGATTTACCATGACTATGGCGGTAAATTTTGCTTCACTTACCCGTTGGAGAAGAGTTTTTAGCATTGAGTTCAATGGTGTGTGGATATTTATCTCACTGTTAAGGACTTTATAGCCATAATCTCTTGTTGCTTGCGACACTTTTGTTCAGAAGTTATCAATATCAAATTTTTATGCTTACAGAGATTCTACGAGTTGAAAGCATGATATATGTATACATATTGGCCTGGAATTAGCACAAGATTTGCGTAAGACCTTGCTGTCACATTATTTTGATTTGTATGTGCATAAAGGCAATGAGGAGGCTTTGTTATTAGCACTCGGCAAACCCTTTTTTTTTTTCTCTTTAATTAATTCGCAAACTTAGCAGCTCTATTATCAAATTTGCATCGTTTTGTGGCCCCATTTTTGGATGGATCAGAACCTCGCGCGTTGAGTGGGTTGCTTAAAAAAATGCCAATTTGGTCTTGAGTATTGAACAAGTGTTGGGGTGGGTTGTTCTTTGTATTAAAAACGATTTTGTTAAGGTGTTGGGATTTGCCTTGAAAAATTCTTGTATAGATGGTGTATTGGATCTTGTTTAAGCTGTCATTTGGTAATTCTTTAATGTTCAAGTCAAATCAATAAAAATATATTCAAAACAGAAATGGTGATAGCTAGAAAGTTAGACTGTTGGAGCAAACGAAACTAAGAGTAGCCGTAGACTAACCAAAGGAACATTGGATCTTCCAATTATGTGTTGAAAAAGGTATTTATTGGTGTTCAACATGACAGGATTGTGGGTACTCTTTGCTACACATATGGCAATTAAGGGGTGTTTGCAATCACAAATTTCCTTTTTTTTTTTGGATTGAAAAAGAAGAGATATTGAGTATTTTGCTTTTTCTATTTTTATAAAAGAAGTTAAAGATAAATTAAAAGCTATATGCATCTTTCAAGCATGTTTTTTTTTTGCAACTTCTAATTATTTTTTAATACCAACATTTCACAGTATCTCCTCTCAAATTAAGGAGAATTTAAGAGTGTATCATGGGTGAAAAGTTTGATTTAAATATGTGTTATTACCCTATAAGTGTTATTTATATGAGAGCAAATTTGAAAAAAATACATTAATTATTACCCTATTTTATAAAATGACAGATATTTTGAGACGAAGCTAAAATATTAAATCCAGCGTATATTATAAAACAGAAGTAGTAACATCCAATCACTAATTTTTAATTTTTTTTTCAAATATTGCCCACTTTTATTATTTTAATTTTATAAAACTTTTTGTACTATTATAATTTTTTCCAAAAAGTAGAAGCATTTGCAACCCCTCAATTTTGTTGAAGCGACTATTATGCTCTTATGGCGTTTGAAGCCTTGAAGGTACATCATTATACTATTAATTCATTTCTATATTATATCTATAATATCTATAAAATTATATTATGATTAACCAATATATGTATATACTATATTTATATTAAAACTTAAAATCTTTTTCTCTTAAAATAAGAAAAATTATGTTTTGTAATTTTATAAAGATTCAATTCAGCACTTTCTAATTCCTTAACCAAATCCTGAAATTACAAACGGTTGGTACACTACTGAGCACTGAGGTCGAGAACAAACAAAACCAAAATAAAAAAGCAACTAAGGAAAATGAAATTTCTCCAAGTTCTCAGAAAAGCCGCCGAAAATCGGTGCAGAGTTTCTTCGATCTCCGCCAATGGCAGCATCTTCTCGCGGCATCTTCACTCTCAGCCTCCTCGCCCGTACACTCCGTCTCCTTCCTCCGTATTTGTCACGCACAAACACACATTTCAGCGTGCTGTGTTCTGTTATTCAGTTATCGTATCTATACTTATATTTGCTTGTTTGAGGTTCATTGATTCTGAGAAAATTGATGGAACTATCAATTTATTGTTGTTCGATTTCCTCGCAGCGCATCGTTCGGAATTGCGTTCGACATTGACGGCGTTATTCTGCGAGGCGAAACTCCCATCGGCGGATCTTTACAGGCCCTGAAGAGACTGTATGATGATTCCGGTAATAGGAAACTCGTCTGCTCCTTTTAATTCTAGTTTCAATTGTGAACTTGAAGACTGAAAAGGAAAAAATCAATGTTCTTAGTTGCATTGTTTTTGCGTGTTGTAACTGTTCCATATTTTATTCTGATTGTAATAGTAGATATGCGTTGAATATTAACTACTTTTTGTACACTATTTTCCTATTGAGAGCATCAAGGAAGAGCGGGATCAGGTTTTCTTTGAGTTGTTTTCGAGTTCTGTAGTTGGCAGCTGCTTCTAAGTGCACAATTTTTGTTTAAACCACGGGGCACAGAGCTTCTCTTTGAGGAATGGTACCTGTAAGGATGAATTTATTTATTTTCTTAACGCAAAGTCGTTTTGATTCTGATGGCAGGTACCTTAAGAATTCCCTATGTCTTCTTGACTAATGGTGAGTTTCCGTTTCAACGTTAATAGATAGGCCTGGAAGGTGTTATTTGTATTGCTGTAATTTTTCTGAGTCTCTTATTGACCTTGATTCTTAATCAACTTGTCATATTAGCCAGGAAATTTTGTTTTTTGGGTCATGGATTAGTACGAAATTAAACTCGTGTTTTGATACCTAAAAATGAATTTTTGGTTTGGGAAAAGCTGGTAGTCCACTGAGTAGAGTGGTGGTAGTATTAAGGTTTTCTTATTTTCAATGTGCACTGCATAAACATATGGGTTTCCACTGATAAATATATAGTCAAAATTCAATTCATGTTACCATTAAAACGATTGGTTTCCTACTATATATTTTACCATTCCATTGGCAGGGAAACAGTTCGATTTTTGCACTTCCATTCATTATTATTCTTTATTATGTAAGTTCTTCGAAGTTGGAAATACTTTGCTTCATAATTATATCGTTATTTTCAAGCCCCTGTTCATCATTTTCAGCAGCAATGCATTTGCTTAAACATATGAAATCACAATTGCAGGAAACGAGTTCTTGTATTTTCTGGTTATCTTCAAACTCATATCAGATGATTGAAACCACCAAAAGAACTTGGTCATAGTTGACCCAAAAGCATTTTTGTGTTGCATGCATTGATCTCTGACGAGTGTTGCATGATGCTATGCCATAACTTATGTGCTACAATGATCAATCTTTCAGTTTACCAACAGGGGGTGGTGTTCCTGAATCTAAAAGAGCAAGTGAACTAAGCAAATTAATGAGCATCCCTATTTCACCTTTGCAGGTTTTACGCACCCACAAAGATAAATTGCTTAAATATGTGGAAACATCTACATACCTCTAACTTTTGAAGCTGGTTGCAGATTATACAGGGGCATTCGCTTTTCAAGCAGCTAGCCAAAAGGTACTGTACTGGGTTCCACTTTTCAGTAAGTTTGTTGCTGGCATAAATATATTAGATTTTGGAACATGATGATTCTAGAAAAGGAGAAAATTCTATCTGCTCTTTCTGAGTCATATTGAGTAACTTCTGGCAACATCTTCCATTGATCATCTGAAACTACTGCTCTCATTTGTAAGTTCTAACTTGGAGGGAACATTGCTCAAAGATTGGCAATCTCTAAAGCTTAAAGGTTTACTCCTTGTGGAAAATGTTATATTATGCAAAGGGATCTTTATCTCTGGGGTAAAGGAAGCAATTCTTTGGGACTCCTGGCCACATAAAAGATTGGCACGAACTATGCTCTTAAGGAAAGGAAAAGAAGCAAATAGAAATGTTCCTGGTTGCATGCGTATCTTATGATCATGTTCTTCTTTAAATTTGTGATTTAATTTAAATTTTACTAGTTCTGATCACCGCGACACAGTGCATGTTAATTAATGGACCAGTGATGACATATGTGTATACTTCATGTACCACTGGTTATCAATTTAAGATATGATATTTTCTGTAACGTATAATGAAACAAGTAAAATTGTGAAAATGGTTAAGCTTTAATGATCAAAGCAGATGTTCATAGTTGGGAAAATCAGGATCTTGCTTACTCTGTCTTCTTTTGCAGATTTGAGAATGAACTTATCATTGCAGTTGGAAAAGGAGAACCTGCAATGGTGATGTTTGAATATGGTTTTCAGTATGCTCTCTTCTCTTTTGTATCCTTGTCCTGTCTACTTTTAAACCCGGTCCAAATCTTTTGATTTGCTTATGCTAATAATCTTTCAGAAATGTTCTCTCCATAGATGAATATGCATCTTATTTCGAACATATTGATCCATTGGGGAAATATAAGAATTGGATGAAACAACATGCTAGTTATGCCAAAAACTCTTCCAGAGAAACGGCCGGGAGAAATGATCCCTGTTCACAGAGAGTGCGAGCTGTCTTCATTGTCAGTGATTCTGTTGATTGGAGCAGAGATATCCAGGTGTTTATCTATTTAAATATCTTTAATTTCAATTGGGATTTGCGCTTAGTATTATGTCCATACATATAGTAGAGGAATTAAATTAATGACGGATTTAGACAATGAAACATCAACCTTTGTTTGCTTGTTTCAGGAAAACTGAACTGATAATAACTCTTCTGTGTCTTCTTTGAATACATTGATAATTTGAGCATCACTGCTCAATAGCTTACTATGTCATTGACCTTTTTCTGATGATAACAACACATCATATTATACTTCCCTTTTTGTTGTTATCTAATGTGCATTAAGATCTTGAGCATGTCTGAACAAGTTCCTCTTGATTTGGTTTGGTATTCTATTACATGGCACTGGAGCTCCAAAATCTAAGCAGATAGAAGCAAATTGCAGGTTTTGTGTGATATTTTGAGCACTGGAGGTCTTCCTGGAAGAGAGATTTCAAGCCAACCACCACTGTATTTTGCAAATGATGACCTTTCCTATCAAGTTAGTTTTGCCTTTTACTCACAGCTGGTATTGGCCTATGTTGTCACGTATATATTGAAATATTACTAATTGAGTTCCATCTAAGGTAGGGTCTTTTTCCAACTGAACGTCTTGGCATGGGTGCTTTCAGGATCGCATTAGAATCTATCTACAACAGGTAATGATTCAAACCAGAGTCAATAACTACAGCTTACTTGGGAAAAAGTGGGGGAAAATTATATAGCTCCATTATGGATCTATGGTTTTACATCTCCATAAAAGTTTTGTTAGCCTCTAGGCTTGAAGCAACACTTAAAACATATTTGTGACAAGTAATAATGGCATTCATGACTGGATCCAACTTATTAGATGCATTCTGGACAGCAAAAGCATATACTATCTGGGCTTGACTGATGGGATATATTTAAGTGCACAGAATTTACCCCAACGCTCTGGAGTACACATCTTATGGAAAACCGAATCCATCTGTATTCAAGAATGCTGAAAATGTACTGATGCAAGTTGCACCTTCAAGCATAAGTCTTCAAATTAACGAACAGCATCCATTCAAAACCCTATACATGATAGGAGATAACCCCTCTGTTGACATTAAAGGGGCTCAGCAGGTCTGCTCTCAGCATCTAATTGCTTGTTTAATTTTGATCCTGCTAGTAACATATATGAAGATAGACTATTGGTTGATTGCCACAGACGGGACATCCTTGGTTTTCGATCTTGACAAGGACTGGAGTTTTCAAAGGGAAGGAAAATCACCTGTTGTACCCAGCAGATCGGGTAATTTGCTTCTTATCGAGTTGTTTTTCCTGGTTGTGATGGGCAGATTTGACAAAATGTCTTCACTAAATCTGAAAGATGTCCAAAAATGAAATGGCCTTGGTATGTACGTTCTTCCCTAAAAGTAACTATACTCGATATATTAAACGATCCTTGCCTTGTTAACTGCAGGTTGTTGACACTGTGGAAGAGGCGGTGGATTTCATTTTGAGAAAGGAGAAATTTCAACCGGATCATTCTGCATAAGTCCATTGCGGGTATTGCTTTTATTTAACCTCTCACCGTGGCAAAATTTCTCAGTCCTTCATCGTGTGGTGTATATCTCATTGGTTTTGAGGTCAGTAAGTTCCAAATTCTCATTTATTGGCAAACGAATCTTTCTTTTCAATTTGCTAATTTGAAATGTAACTTTCATACTGTATAATCATGTGCACAGCCAGGTTCTCACATCAAAATCTCGTCTTCAACGCAATAAATTTTTACCTGAGATGATTTTCATATTTTTATCTTGTTAGGGATATGAGCAAGATGGTGGCACAGTTATCTGTTACATTGAGCATATCTTTATCTATACATGGCTGGCACTTGGCAAACATCTAAACACGAAGGAAAAGAATTCTGCTTACCTTTTAAGTTTTGCTTTGTTGTTGGTAAGGTTATTACGGATGGTACATCCAAGCCATCAAGATCTTACAACCTGAACACAGATTAGCACCCCCCCCCCCCCCCCAACCCCAACCCAAAATAGTTAGACGTGTTTTATATACTTAAATCTCACGACTCTTAAATCGGAGAAAATGGTTGAGGATTCCTTGTCCTGATGGCGAGGATGAGGCCATGTGATCAAATAGGCCGCGTGTTTGATTCTTGCGAACGTGGATTTTCTTCTACTGTATATTAGCCTGGTTATTTGTATAAATTCATGATTACCCTTTTTTTATTATTGATTACTCTTTGTACTTGATACGATCATAAATGATTTGAGAGTTATATTTAATTTAAAGTATTGACGTAATTGCATGAAATATATATTATCGTTCCCCATGAAAACTAAAAAAGAGTTAAAAAAAAAAAAGGGAGAGGAATGATTGGTTGAGTTTGGACATGGGCACATGCGTCTATATAGGTTGTGTTTTGGATTCAAAAGGTGAAAACCAATCTATTTATGCCTTGAAACCTACTTCAAGCACCCCATTCCCATCCTTGGATGTCAGATATAGCGCAGTAGCAAAAGATTCGAAATAGAATCCAAGACCTCTTTTGTGATAAGAGAATAAGTCATGCCGCTTCAATCAAGGGGCGACAATATGAAATGATGTTTACTTCAACGAAAAAAGTGATGGCGGTGCCATAAAGACAAATTTTGAGTGTTAATTAGCTTTTCTTACTTGTTTGTGGGTAGTGAGACCTGCTTTTAACAGGAATAATAATTCATTAGAACAAGTTTAAAAAGAAGCATGTGGCGGAATTCAAATGAATCAAATCTAAGGGAAGACCAATTCTTATACACTATTTGTCCCGTTGTGTGGTGCAACATTTCAACTTCCTCTTCGACCTTGACACAAAAAACTATTCTAATTACATATACACCCCATCAGTCACAATGTTATTACATTTCCTCTTTCCTTCATATCACGTCTCAAATCCTCAAGAGAAACATAGAAAGATGTAATACTGGAGATACTGATCAAAACTAGAATTTGATTACTTGTTTGGGTTGACTTCCTAACTTTCCAAGTGCCTTATCCAATGCAGTGGAAAATTGATCAAAAGGACAGAGCTCCATGCTGCAATTGCCAAACAAGTCATATGCATCAGCAAGCAATTCCCAGCTTTTACTTTTAACAAAAAGTAAAAAGCTTATTCAAATAATAAATAACTCAATATGTAACATAGTTGTAGTAGTGAGATAATAGAAACAACTATTTCACTAGATAATCTCACCAAGGCAAGCAAAGTTAATCATAAGTATAGAGTAGTTATACTGGCAAGTGTCTGTGCACTGTAGCTTTTCCAAGAAAAGATGGAAATGGAGATGGGGAAAGAGGAAAATTCCTGTATGGAAGAGGTGTTTGGCTCATTTATGCACTTAATGGTCAAGATAATGCTACATCTTAAACGAGAAATATTTATGTGTAAGATGTGGCATAATCTTAAGTTCTTAACCATTGGGTGCATAGGAGGAGCCCAACACCCAATTCAGACAAGAATTTAAAGTAGAGAAAGAGATCATACTCATATTTGAGTTCACCACTACAGGTCAGACTCAAGAGGTAATCTATCATATCCCTGCACTCTTTTGCTTTCTCGGAACTCATCCATCTCTGCAACCAGAATCCTCTCAAGGATAAGTCCTGCAAAAGTAGAAGAAAAGTCAGGATTATACATATCAAAAGCGACGTGCTTCGAACAGGTTAAGGCCGCAATTAAAGTGTAGCTCAAACTTGATTTACAGGAATTAACTGTTCTTTATAATTGACGTGATAAACCAAAAAATAAAAAATATAGGCATTTACTCAATAGGCTGGTGGATTTTAATCAATATGTATGCGTGAGTCTACCAGGCCAAGCTTCAGTTCAGCTATATCTTTGGATGAGCTCAACAGTTTTCTTCGAGCTTCTTACTTTTTTTATACTAAAATGCGCACGTTCAGTTTGGCGAATTAAAATTTAAAGGACAGTACGAAAAGGATGTGATAATCTTGAAGATGTACCTTGAATATAAAAGATGAAGTGGAGACAGTTATAGGTTTCTTTGACATTCCACCATAAGTGACCATTGTTCCACCTTGCCTGGAGGCAAGATTATTAAACTCTCAGGAAACTGACAAAAAAAGCTAAAATATTCCAGAGGCATACGATTATGGCTCACCTTAGGAATTTAAGAACCAAAGAAGCAGCATTTCCACCAACACAGTTAAATCCCAATGCAGGTTCTGGTATACTGGACTGCAAAAGGTAATATGAATCAATAACCTCTCAAAGACTGACAAATGACTAAATGCAAATAGAAAATGACTGAAAAAGGACGGCCTAGTATTTTACCACTAAATTGAACGAAAAAACTCATTTAGAAATCTGAAACTGACTCTTTATGCAATCGATTCAGAAGCAATTGATAGTTTGCCAACAGTACCAGAAGGCTCTTCACATTTTTAACTTCCAACTGGCTCTCAGTAAACACTTCATCTGCACCGAGTTCCTTAAGCTTCTGTTTTACTTCATCAGATCCTGCCCTGAACCATAGATTATATAATGTGAGACAGCTGCCGGTGCAACACTCTTTGTGCTTGATGCCAGTAGCATGAGGGCAATTTGATACAGAACCCCAGATAAACTGTCCATTAGCATTTCTAACACAGTTCTCTAGGTTGTAAATATTTCGACTATGGAGTGGATAGAGGGGACATTTATGCTGAATGTCATGATCCGAAGATGAAAGGCCCCATTTCCAGCACAAAATTTTCAGGTCAAAATTTTCAGGTCAAGAAAATAGTTAAAAAAGCACACATGATCTTTTGGCATATGAATGACAGTCGTACACTAACACATAGATGAGGGCTCACAAATCATGGGGCTGAAAATGGTGCACCTGTCCCTGATAATGTTAATAGACTGGATGCCTCTAACCCTTGCAAGCTGAATGATACACTGCCCCACAATGCTTGTAGCACCATTCTGAACAACAGCATCTCCTATTCGAATCAACTAAATTAGGGAAAAGCTGGAAAAAGCACTAAAAGCAAAAAAGAAAAATGACGAATGGTATGGATGGCACCTGATTTTAGATCCACAAAGTCTTCAAGCATTCTCAGTGCAGTCAAAGGATTAACAGTTATAGTGGCAGCGTACTCCATAGGAGTGCTTTTATCAATTCTATGCCAGACACTTTGCTCTTTGACAAGATATGTCTGCCATGTACCTGATCAGAAATGGCTGTTACAGATAATGTAGATCCTAAAAATCACATATAGGGACTTAGACTAACATCTCCGAGACTAGAACCCCAGATCCTCGGATCTTAGGTGCCACTAATTGCTGGTCATAACAAGATCTCTAACAATTTCAGGAAAGGGGCATCAGCGCACTGCTGGAATTCCAGAGTCTACTGTGTCTTTTCTTGGATTGAAACAAATAACATTTACAAGAAGTTTTATTTGCTTCAAATAAATGCTAATTAATGAAAAGTTAAAACTCTAAATTGGCATTTTTAGGGGTTCCTTTCTATAAACTATCGTGTCGTGCACACTGATACAGTTTTGCTAGAGTTATCTTTCACATATTTATTGAAACAAATAACCGCGTTTTCTGGATGGGTTTAAAGTGTAACTTGACTCCAGGGCACCGAAATTTTATCTGAAGACAAACCAAATCAATCCACGAATCTTCAAACTCGTTTTAGGAAAACAAGTACTTTATTCGATTCCCTTTGAAATTCATAGATGCATACCTGAAGAAGGTGGAGAAGGGATGACCCAATCACCCAGACGAAGTCCCTTAACTGCAGAGCCAACAGAATGTACCTCTCCTACACCCTCATATCCGCCAACAGCAGGAACCGACGGCCTCACCGGATATACCCCTACACTTAGTAACTTTCAGAGCTTCTCACAATGATAGCTTTTTCACAGTAAAAGTAACTAAAAAAATTACATAAATTACAACAATTGAAACACATTTGAGCACATTCATACACTCTCGCTTCACTTCGAGCACAATTCAATCACAAATAACTCTGTTATCACAAAAAAAAAAAAAAAGAACAAACAGCTGTTCCGACAATTGAATGAATAAAAACTGAACACAGTATAATTCAACTCTTTCAAAACACTAAACCAAGTTGAATTGACACAATCACAAACTTAGAATAAGAATAACGAAAAATTCAGAACTGCGTGATCTCAAAGAAACGAAAAAAAAAAAACCTTCAATTCGATTGATGTCGGAGGGGTTGATGGGAGCTGCGAGCATCCTGACGCAAACGTCCTCGTCCTTAATAGGTACCGGAGGCAGTTCTTTCACTTTGCAGACGGCGTCGGGAGGGCCCTGCTCGTCGTATACGACGGCCCTGGACGGCGGTGACATGGCGGAGGAAAATGCTCGCACGGCTCTTTTCGAGAGGCGGAATAATGACCATGAAGACTGAGCCGGCGGCGAGCCACCGTGCCGGTGGAGCGCAGCTTTCAGGTGAACGAGCCTCACAGTCGCCATTGCTCTACTGAAATTCGATCATTCTCGTCCCATGGTTTAAAATTGACAAGGCACGTTCTACGGCGGAAACGACGACGTAACGTATGCCCCTTGCCCATTTTCCATTTTCTTTTTCTTTTTCTTTTTCCAGTTGCATTACATGAAATTAGGAATTAGGGGAAAGTCAAAATATATATATATATTATCATAAAAAAAAACCACTTTTATATCTAAAATAATAATTTTTTTTGTAATTTTACAAAAATTGCCCTTCAACTCCATGTGAAATAAATAGAGTTGTGTAAAATTAAGGTTAATATTAAAAATTCCCATGAAATCAATTCAATTCGGATATCAAATTTTACTGTGCCAATTTTATCCTTTTAATTAGTAAATACATGCAACAAATAAGCAAATAGAGAGGCCAATATTGTAATATCACAATCCAATTTGAAAATTCATTTTTTCAACCCACAAACCACTTTCTCAATTACTTTGAAATTTGGAAGTTGAAATCTATTTTTAATAAAAAAAAAATCATTTAAATCAATAATAATTAATATTTTTAGTTCTCTCTCTCTCTCTCTCTCTCTCTCTCACACACACACACACACACACACAAAATCAATTCAATTCGGATACTAAATTTTGATGTGCTAATTTTACCCTTTTAATTAATAAACACATATAATAAATAAGTAAATAAAAAGGTCAATATTATAATATTACATTCAATTTAAAAAATACATGTTCTCAACCCACTAATCACTTTTTTCTAATTACAATTACTTGATTTTTTTTATTTTTGTGTTTATTCTTTATCATGTAATTATATTTCATATAATTATTTTATTTTTAAATTATTACACTTTAATAAATTATTTGAAATAATTCTTAAAAAAATATTATTATAAAAGAAATTTAATAATATATTTATATTTTAATCCTAAAAAAAATTTAAGTACTAAATTAAAACATATACTTTTTATATTTTACACACACGTAGAGTGTGTGGTGTTGTTAGTGTATATTATTTACAAAACGAATTAGCCGTCAAAGTCGGTTTGTGATTATGATATTTTTTTACTTAGGTAAATCGATTTTTTTTTATGATAACAATATCAACCATCATCAATTATATATTATAAATATCAATCAATATTGACTATTAGATCTCATAAAAAAAATCGATGACCACAATAAGTTTCGAACATTTCCACCAACCAACAATCCAAATCTTAAAAAAAAAAAAAAAAAAAAAACTGTTGTACAATATAAACAAACCTACATATATGAGAATTGAATTGTGATCTTTTTGATAAACATAAATTCGTCAGTGTTTAAATTTTTAATTTTGATTAGTATTTGGTAGTAGGTAGATTCTCATTTTGGGTCTACTAGAAAAATTTTGAGGGCGTGTTTGATTCATTGATGTGCGGTATTTTAGTACCATCAACTATATATATAGATTTATTTGATTTGTTATGGTTTCCACTTTGAGTCGCAACTCGAAGTGTTGCTTAAAATACGACTTAAGTTTTAAATTTGCAAAAGTGGTATACAACATACCCTATTAAAAGATGATGTTAACGAATTTCAATTAAAACTTTTAGGGGTAAAAATTTTTTATCACTCGAACTATGACGTTTTTGAACTTTACTACCTATACTTTTTTTTGTCGTCGGTTGTCTTATAAACTACAAATTTTTAGATTTTACAACCCGCGATCATTTTCGGCCAAAGAGGTAGTCGGAACTAAGTCACATACTTGGCACGTGATATGAATGAGGACATTTCCATTGTTTGGCATGTAGAAAGGGGCCCGGCTGCACTGATTGAGGGGTCGATCTATTCTATGGCGAAGCATACGAAGCATAACTGCACACTCACACAATCTTTGCCGAGAGATAGGAGGGGAGCAAAACATTCTTTTACAGTGTGACCTTTTTTTAAGCCTAGGGCTTGGCTTTGGGGGTTGAGCCTGGTATAAAATAATTCCTATCTTCCACTCACTAGGAGTTCTTTGCTTGAAATATTTGATCTTAGGTGCATTTTCCTCTAGAATATTATTATTTGGGTACACCCATACAACTACTTATATCTATGAATATCTTTTCTTAGAATATTCTTGCTAAATATATATCTATCTATATCGTAAACTATCAAATCTAGTATTACTTAGATGTGAAACTTGCAGGCGACTCCATTTTCATTAAAGAGAGCATTAAGGATGGGGATCATTTTTAAAGAAATTTCTTGTTCGCCGCTTCAACATGGTAGGCTTTTGCCGGGTAAAGCAAAATTATTTTCAAAAATGTTGCTCAAAACAAGGGACTTCATAGGAGAAGGGATGATGTGTCTTCAGAATTGCTGGATTGTTTTCGGAGTAAACTGTTAGCGTGGAAATTAGCGACTCTCAACTAATATAAAATATAATAGAAAATATATAATTTGTATTAGTCAAGAAATAGAGAGAATGAATTATTTTTTTCATATACTAATTGAGAAAATACTTAGCCTTTATATTGATTTACAAATGAAGATAATGGTCATTAAAATAAGAACATGACTCATACCACTAAGAAAACTCATTTATTCATGACTCCACTAACAATCTAAAAGTAGAAAATAAATTTCCACTAACCACGTCTAACTAAAAATAAAAGATAAAATATGTTAAATTAAATATCTCACATCAACTTGACCAGCTGAGTAACACTTGTTAAGTCAATGTTCTCTACTATTTTCGCATTAAATGCAGTGTAATTGGTTGTCGTCTAGCACGTGCACCAAACTCGATAAATTGAGCCGGGACTTCTTGTGGGAGGACAAGGAGAACGTTAAAAAGGTCTACCTTCTAAGTTGGGACAAAGCTTCTTTGGAACAAACGTGATGAAGGTTTGGCGGATCTAGCAAGCTCGTAAAAATGAACGTGGCGGTCTTGGCCAAAACAGGATGAAAATTTGTTAGAAAAGAATCCACCCTTTGGTCAGATATTTTTAACCAAAAGTATTTGGAGGGAGACATCCTGGAACACTTCCCTCCACCGCACGCATCCCCAAGTTGGAAAGGGATTGTTAAGAGCATTCAATCAGTTGAAGATGGTATTGATCCGACAGGAAGGGTGGATGAAGCTTAACTCCGACAGGAGCGTGTTTGAGAACGGCAAATCTGCAGTGGCCAGGGGATTGATCCGTGACCACCAGGGAAACTGGATTTGTGCCTTTGCACTTAATTTGGGCCAGACCTCCATCACAATGGCTGAACTTATGGGGCTGAGAGAGGAACTTGGAATCGCAAGGAATAGGAGAGTGGAGAAGCTACAGGTGGAACTCGACTCTAAAGTCGTTATTCAACTCATTTATGATGCGGACACAGAAACCCATCCTTTAGGTGCTATTATTGAAGACTGCAGACAGCTCATGAGGAAGCCTTGGAGCATTGGGATGCTGATTGTTTGTAGTAGATTAGTGATATGGGATTCACCTCCTAGTAACATGCTGGATGTTTTTGCCAAAGATGATTTGGTTTAAATTCTTGTAGCCACGCTCTTTTCTGACCAAAAAAAAGCGCTAACGATGCTGTGTACGTTTAGGCCAATTTAGATACATAATCACAAGAAAAAACATTTGAATATCAATTTTAAGTCCACGAAAATAAAAAGAAATATTATTTTTTTACAAAAATGATCTTGCTAATGTAATTAATTTTAACAAAATGCGATAAATAAATCTAAGTAATTTTTAGATAAATTGGATAAAAATATTTTTCAAATAAATAATTTTTATTAAAATTAATTAAATTTATTTTTATCGCATTTCTTTAAATTAAAATTAATTTTTCAAAGAAATAATTTTATTATTCAATTTATTTATAAAAAAAATAATTTTATCAAATTTCTTGTTAAAATTAATTACATTAGCAAGATCAAATTTCATTTAAAATTTTTTTTTTATTCCTTTTATTATTGTGGATTTAAAATTGATCTTAAAATGTGTTTTTCTTGAATTTATACCTCTAATGAGACTAATAAATAAATCTGCCTTAAATTGCATGTAAATGTTAGTTGGTCAAGTGGTGAATCAGTCTTTTTTCATCAATGTAGTTCCTTGTTTGAATAGTATGAGCAACATTGTTGCAAGTTATTTTCCTGCACACCAAATGACGAAGATGCCCTCATGCATATCATGTGACTTAGTTCCGACTACATTTTTGCAAATCATTTTCCTACATGCCAATTGATGAAAATGTGACTTAGTTCCAACTACATTTTTGCGAATCATTTTCCTGTACGCCAACTAGCGAAAACGCCCTCATTCTTATCACGTGTTAGGCATGGTACGTACTTAGTTCCAACTACTTTTTTGGCCGGAAAATGCTCATAATTGGTAAAATTTAAAAATTTTATAGTTTAGATCGCAACCAGCAACCAAAAATAAAAAATAAAAAATAAAAAAAAGTAAAAGTTCTAAAGTGCAAAAAGTGTTATATAGTTCGGATACCAAAAGATTTTTATCCCAAAATTTTAGAAATGCCAAATCAAACAAGGCTTAAGTGTGTACTTCAGACAATGAAACTTTAATATGTTATAGCTGAAATCCTAAATCCTAATCAAACATTTCCCAAGAATTTTATACTGTAGTTGCCTAGTAAGGATCGATTTGAAATTCTTTTGCGTATTGTTGGGCCTTGGGCCTCCTATCGACCATAAGGGCTTCTCGTGGAGCTTACAAAGGAAATCTTTTTTGTCTCTTTCAAATGTTTTGATTTAAAAACCGCAAAAAAAATAAAAAAAGAAGAAAAATCAACCAATATGTTGTTCACAAACTACTTCTATTGTGGGAACAAGATTATACCTGTTATTTTCAACAATTTTTTGATTATTTGACACATCAATGTAATATTTATATAATGACACTTTAATCTTGTTTGGTTATCCATGTTTGCAAAAACGTTGATGGAGAGGATAATCTAGAATGCACATACACCATTATTTTGGAATTGTGTAGCATTAAAAGCAGCCATCATATGTCTTGAGTTTTGTATAGATATAATTTTTATATCAAACTATCGTGTCAAAAGCATACCATATCCTCAATTTTTTTTTATGAAAAAAAATTATGTTATTATGTATTTGTCATGTCGTGTTATATTATATTAACATATTTGTACAACATAGATAATAAAATGTAAAAAATTGTCAATTGATTATTGTAATTTGCTTTCAACTCGATCAGTAACTATTCTTAAGGATAGTTAAGAAACAAGGAGTTTCTTCTTCGACCATGTGTGCCCTAAAACTAAATAAGATGGGAGTTAGCCGAGTGCTAAATCAATCAATTTCATTGGTTTGAATCGTTTAACGCCTCTCTTGGCTAACTAGTTGTCTTGTTTCGCTTCTGTCGGTGAACAATGATTATTACCTTAGTTTGGGACTCGGGTTAACGAGTAGGTTAGCTATTCCATTCGAGTTTATATGCATGCAATTTACAAAGTTAAAGCAACGAGTTGAAAAAGCACCACAAGGAACAGAAACGATTTCTTGACTAAACACAAAAAATTTCAATAATAGATGGGTTAAAAAAAGGGCTCCCTCCCTCCCCTTAAAAAGACAAAAAAAAAAAGCTAGAAATTTATCTAATAATTGATTGACGATTTAACTATTTTAACAAATTTAAAATAAATTAGCAACGTACATAACCCCACCACCACCACCCCACCCCCCGGCACACACCCCCCCCCCCCCCAAAAAAAAAAACAGAAGAAGAAAGTTAAGACCGTAAATCCAACTTATATTATTAACACACACATAAACCATTATTTAAATAAATCATTGTCACCCATCCTTCTCAAAAAATATTATAAATCCAAATTATTCTTTACGACTAAACTCCACTAGGATTTTGGTATATTCAGATATTAGTACACGTGCACACTTATTTGTCACATTATTACTAGTTAATCCTTGTTTGGACCAATCATAATCATCGTTACAAATCCTAAGCAGTTCAGATAATCAAAAAGACTGGTCTGTCCCTAATCAACTGCCCTTAATTTAATTAATTATTTATTAGCATAATCTTTTCTTTCGGCGGTGAATCACACGTTAGGCATATCAAAAGAATAGACAAATAACATTTTTTATTTTTATTACTCTCTCTGTCCTATAATATTAATCGTGATAGAGATTTTTTTTTATTTCATAATATTTGTCATTTTAAAGATTTCAAGAGAACATTAATTTTTTTTTTTCCAAATTTACCCTCATTTATTATTTTTAATGGAATTTGATGAGGCATAGGGATGGTAATTTTGTCAAATTATTTTAAATTTAGCTAAAACAGAGGCTATTTATTAGCTTAATTGATTTGTATGAAAAAACCTAGAACGACTAATATTGTGGGACAGATGAAGTATAATTTATAAATATATATAGTTTTGGCTTTTAATTTCCACCTTACACGTGGGATATGCATACAAAAAGGAAAAAGGGAAAAAGGAAAAATATATATATTGATTGTTTGTGAAATTTTAGATTCTACCGGCAAATTCAATGATCAATTATATGATTAATGTAATTATATTTATTTTTGTAGTTTAGTAGTCGTGATGGACTGAAAATCCATCACATAATTGGTTTTAGTTTGACAAAATTAAATAAAATTAATGTTGTTGAATATATGATTAAACTATGGTATATCCCGTGCTATGCACAAAAACAATTAAAGGATATTACAATAAATCAACTTATATTAAAAATATTTATTAGATTTTTCTATAAAATATTGTAGCATCTTAAATTAATTTAATTGGAATCAAAGACACCCATACTATATTATAGTAGGAAGATTGAAAGTCGTAGTTATAAAAGATAAATAATGAAAAAAAAAGCTTTAATTAAGATTAAGAACATCCATTATGTTTGTCTAAATGTGTTTATTTGTGGAATTATGTACTAAGTTAAATATATAGCATAAATTGATAAAAGCCAATAAAGACAATACATATAACAAAGAAATAGAAAATATGTAGATGGGTAAAAAAGAAAAGAATTTAAAACTTTTCAATAAATAATCAAAACTGAAGTAAGTTATAAAGATGTAAATAGAAAAAATAGAAGCTAATTGATAGGACTTTTCAAATCATAAATATATAATTTAAAATGAATTATAGAAATATTAAAATCGATGAATGTGTCCCATCATATAAAATTATGTAAGTAGTTAAATAAAACTAGGGCTTAATGGTTATTAATATATCTTACTCTCATGGAAACATTTGGTAATTAGTAAAGTTTAAATATCTATGGAATACAATGCGACGTTAACACGTTAACACGCTCTCTCTCTCTCTCTCTCTCTCTCTCTCTCTCTCTCTCTCCCCACAATTAAGTTTTCATAGAACCTTCTAGAATTTTGCCCTTTTTTCAATTTTTTTTTTTCATTTTTTCTTTCCTTTTTTAGTGTTTATAAGATATTGTTATTGACACTTTTGAAATTGATATTGCGTTTAATTATATTTTCAATTTTTTTAAACAAAATTTTCATTTTATTTTTTAAGCATCATTTAATTTGCTTAATTGGACAAATATGTTTTAATTGCTATTAATCACCATTTCGCCAAACTTTTTCATATTTTTAGCAAAATATTAAATGTGAAATAAAATAAAAGTAAAAAGTTGATTTTTTTTTTATGTAAAAATAGGTTATGCCTTCATTTTATTTGATTAAAAGATTGCTTAAATTACATTCATGCCGAAAGGAATTTATATGTAAATTAGGTTGAAATTGTGACACTCTATATATGAATATATATATATATATATATATCTTTTTTGCGAATCTTCGCTAAATGAATGACCATAAAAATTTATGTGTCAAAAGTTCAATGATGAATAACACAAACCTTTATTAGTAAAAAAGTCATAATATACGGGTTTAACACACATATATAAAATACTTTTGGCTGCCAAACCATTATTAACTTAGGGAATATACATATCTTATACACATTATTTATCTCAATTAATTAAAGATAATATACTAATAATCTATAAAATACCTATTATCCTATTATTATTAAATCATTATGTAACGTTATGTCATAAACAAAACTTAAATAACACAAATACGATCCCACATTTCAAATAATATTTGCGTGTTGTAGAAATAATCGAAAGTAAAATATATACAAAAATATATATATATAAAAAAAGAAAAAAAAATGACAAACTAAAAACTTGTCAGATCAAAAATTAGTTATTAAAAGGCGTTCCCCTTTACATAATAGTATACATAACAGATATTACGTTCTAATTCGAATCAAATGATATGATTATTTTGTTTTTTTTTAATTATAGTGTCCTGCCTACATCATCATTTACATTTGTTTTAAAGTATTAAAAGTATTTATCATTTACTTTTGTATATTTTTTTAAAAAAAAATCCCATGACATAATTATATTAAAATCTAGTATTAAAATTGAACATTTCATGTCATCGATTGAGTTTTTGTTAACTTATCAATTATCTTTCTATAACGTGGTTTTAGAAATTTATGTTCTATAAAAAAAATAGTAATAAATTTACTTTTATCGATTTATTTTGTAATCTCATGAATTTATCATAATATACAAATAACGAGCATCATGCAACTTAATCTTAATTATTAAGTTTTTTATTAGAAAAAGCTTAACTATTAAGTAAACTCTAATCACTTTTAATACAATTAATACGAGTATATACGATATCTCAAGCAATCGATATTATTGCAATTTATTTCTTAAAAGTAATATAAGTAAATAATAAATACAATATTCCATACATAAAATAATGCAAAATTTCCTTCAAAAATTTTGTAATTTTGGCAAATAAAATATTGCAAAAATTTAATTTGAAAAAATTCACAACTATTAACTGCGCAATAATCACATACCCCGTACATTGGGGTAACCCGGACACGTGTTTTAATATCATTGGATTGGTTTTAAAAAGGGCAACGTGTTTCTTACGAGGCTGCGATATAAATTAACGGCCCCGTTAATTTACTGTTTCCTGAAAACGTGTTGTATATTTAGGCAAGTCCACAGCTATTGTGGGACCCCTACACCGCACTTTTGAAATGGAGGGTGAGGATCCGTCTGTGAGACAAGTGCACGCTGGTAAAAAATGACAGGCATGTGAGTTTAGTACAACCCCGTTAATCAAAAAAGAAGATAGTTCTGGTACAGACCTTCACGGTTAAAAAAGATTTGGCAACCCAATGATATCAAGACACGTAACGGCAGAGAGTGACGTAAGCAGGGCGGCCGCCAATGAGTGGACGACTGGTTAAATTCATCTGTACGTGAAGTGCACCAAAAAGAAAACCAGAAAAAAAAAGTAATTTATTATTTATATATGTGTGTGTGTCAATATGTAAAAAATAAAGGACTTCTCTCTCTCTCTCTTTCTCTGGCTGGCTGTAAAATTAGTCAGTCTTTTGCAAATCCCATTCTCAGTTACGGGCTCTGTTTTCTATCTGTAACTGGGAAAAAAAGAGAGTGATACGGAATATATATATATATACACACAAATATATATAAGTGGTGAAGGCATGGGGTGTTTTCTCTGCTCTGGAGAATCGTCTATTGATAAGAAACAGCAGAGAAAGATAAAGAATAATAGCAGCAATAATCGGTGTAGAGGAGATGATCATGCAGAAACCCAATCAGGTACACACACACACACACACACACACACATATATATATATATATATGTGTGTGTGTATTTATGATCAAGAATGTTAAATAAAGCGGCTCCCTTTAATTGTGTGAAATTCTGGGTTTTAGGCGAGGATTGGTTTTTTATTTACTTTTTGTGAGTTTTGGAATTTTGAGTGTGCGATTTCAGAAAAGTCGCATTTTTCCATTTTTTTTTTAAACTCCTGTTTGGATTATTATTGATAAGGGTTTCATGTTCTTGTTTTTTGATTTGCATGCTCAGTTGTGACATTTTTCTTAGGTTAATTCATTCTATTGACTTGCATGCGGGTTCTCTCTCTCTCTCTCTCTCAAAATTTTTGAATTTATTTTTTGATCTTAAGGGAGTAAGTACTTCTTTTCATAGGTTTTATGAATTTGCACTTGAATTTTTTTTCTGTCTGATGGCTTCTCTAACATCCTCGGTTTTCACTTAAGCGCAGCTGTGTGTGTGTGTGTGTGTGTGTGTGAGAGAGAGAGAGAGAGAGAGAGAGTTTGTTGACTACTCATAGATGGATTTTACAGAGGCTATCACCCCTCTCTTGAGAAGTGTTTTTTTGTGTGTGATATGTGAGATTTTACATTTGTAAACATGGGTAATAACGTGTATCTCTAGCTGCTTGGCTTTGCAAAGCAGAATTCTTGACTTATTGTTGATTATGAAAGATGGGTTTCCAAAAAGATTGAATTTTTGTGTGCGAGTGTGTGTGTTAATGCTTTTGTTAATTGGGCAAAGATATTCTGTGACTTCAGACATCATTTTGTTTGTCTTCGTTCTGTGAACGGTCGAATTGGTGAGGATAACAAAAGCCTATTGGGATGGTGAAATTTTAGTAATAGATTTTCCTCGTATGTTGTAAGTTCTTTTTGTCTTTTTATTCTTGTTGTTTTTGTTTGAAATTCGAGTGGTTATTGTTACCCTCTATTTCTTCTTTTTCAAGAAAATCTCACTGGAGCAAGTTTGTTTGAGCTGCTCTGTTTATGGTTTTTTTTTCCTTTGTTGTTTCAGTGAGTTGTCACTCTCAGTACATATATATATTTTTTAATTAATTTATTTAATTTTCCTGTTATGTTGTTCAGATAAAGTTATGAAGGAGGACCCTTTAGTTGTGAATCAATCTTCTGTGGAGATCACACCAAGAGAACCAGATGCTAGTAGGAGTCCCTCTTTTGAGGGGGAGGCCAACAAACCCAAAGCACGGACCTTTAAATACCTTGACTTAGTTGCTGCAACTGAGAATTTTAAGGCACGAAATTTCTTGGGTGAGGGAGGATTCGGAAAAGTTTATAGAGGTTGTTTGCCAGATACCGGCGAGGTAATTTAGGTTTAATTTACATCTGATATCCTCCTCAGTATCACATACCCAACTGAGTTGTGAACCGTTGTATCATACATGTTGTTGATGTTAGTATTTCACTTTATAGTATCATCATATTCTCATCCAACAGTTTATGATATACCCAACTGCACCACGAACCATTAGAAGACAATATGATGAATGGATAAAGTGAAATATGATCTAACGGTCCATAGCTGAGTTGGATATACATCCAGTGGGATGGCATGACATGAACCACTGTTGTCAAATTGTCCTTTGAGCAAAGGTGTTCGATGTCTGTTTGAGGTGGAAGACATGAATTAGTTCATTTTGTTGGTGTCGTGCAGATTTTGGCCATCAAGCAACTCGATCGCAATGGATGTCAAGGGATTAGGGAATTTGTGGTTGAAGTTTTAACATTAAGTATGGCTGACCACCCTAATCTCGTTAAGTTAATTGGTTATTGCGCCGAGGGAGATCAGAGGCTGTTAGTATACGAGTATATGCGGCTAGGCTCTTTGGAGGACCATTTACATGGTATGTCAGGGGCAAGTGGCAAGTGGCAAGTTTTAGTTTTGTACTAGTGTTATTTCCTCCTTTTCACATCACAAGGGGTGTTTTCAAAAGCTTAAAATAAGTATATTTGATAATTTTATTATTTTTAGCATCTGAAGAGTGCCTGGAAAAGCTAAAAACTAAAAGCACCTACTACTAAACTTTAGTAGCTTTTAGGGTCTTCTTTCTTAAACTTTTAATAGCATCTAGTTTCTAACATTTGCAACTTCTACTGAAAACCACTTTTCTCAAAAGTTCTAACATAAACACATCAAAAAAAGTGGATTATGCTAACTTTCAAAACAATACAGAAAAATGAAATTACTTTTTTTTTTAATTTTTTTATTTTGTCACTATAGAACTTCGGCCCAATAGAAAAAGGCTTGATTGGAACACAAGGATGAAGATAGCAGCTGGTGCAGCAAAAGGCTTAGAGTATTTGCATGACAAGATGAAAAAACCAGTTATATACCGTGATTTGAAGTGTTCTAACATTTTGCTCGGGGAGGGATATCATCCCAAATTATCTGATTTCGGTTTAGCTAAAGTAGGCCCGTCCGGAGACCAGACACATGTTTCCACCCGGGTGATGGGCACATATGGCTACTGTGCACCTGATTATGCAATGACAGGCCAACTTACTTTCAAGTCAGATATCTACAGTTTTGGCGTTGTTCTTTTGGAGATCATCACAGGCAGGAGAGCGATTGACAATAGGAAAACTGGTCCAGAGACAAATATTGTTGCTTGGGTAAGTCTCATCTGTAATTTTCTGTTCTTTACTGTTAAATTTTTGTTTGTTTGGATTACAGAGATGAAGCTGATTTCTTTCTCGATACGAAACGGTATCTTAAACAATACTCTATAGTGAGTTACACCGACCTCCCTTAAAAATATGCATAACTACACAAACATCCATTCTTAGTTTCAATATTACAGATACCTGCTCTCTGATCATCGAAATTCAACCAAAAGTAGAAAAGTTTATTTAAGAACCTTGGAGATTGTCATCCTCACATGCAAGAACAATTTGAAAAGTTTTATGAAAGGCAAGTGTTAAAACATCACTTAACGATGTGTAATATTCACTAGCAGGCGGTAGCTGTAACGTGCAAATAAGTTGCAAGGGGGGTATGTGTAATTTCAAAGGGGATATTTGTTGAACTGTGTATAATTACAAGGGGGGTAGCTGTAATATTACTATTTCTTTGTTTTATTTTTTAGAATCTTGTAATGCTCTTAAGTGTATATATAAAAGGAATTGTTATTTTGCAGGCGAAACCCTTACTCAAGGATCGGAAAAAATTCTACCAAATGGCCGATCCGGCACTAGAAGGTCATTATCCAGTGAGAGGATTGTACCAAGCTCTGGCAATTGCGGCAATGTGTGTCCAAGAGCATCCTAACACGAGGCCATGCATTGCTGATATCGTCACGGCTCTAAACTATCTTGTTTCCCAGACGTATGATCCAAGTATCCAACATCCCATCCAGAGTCCCGGGAGGAGCCCTAGTTCGCGCAGATATAGAAGAGATGGTGAAAAGAAACGGCACGCGGATGTAAAAGAGCTGGATGAGTAATTGTTTAATAGTGTTAAATCAGTTTTGGGATCACATATGATGATGATGATGATTGTTTATCGACATGTAGTTTTTGGGTTGTACAAAGCTTTCACATAAAGAGAGTTATCCCTGCACTATATGTATGCAACTCCCATTGCTTCAAAAAAGAAAAAAAATAATAATGAAAATAAAAATTACAATATGAGGAGTGCAATGGTAAAATTTTTAAACAAACAATTTAATAAGGAGGAAAGCCTTGCAAGCGGTTAAGTTGATCAATCTAAATAAACTTTTGAAAGTACCTTTTCGAGGCCGAAATCTTTGTTTGAGTGGGGATACAATCAAGGTGTGTTGGACCCGGAGACTGCGGAATTGATTGCGGCTCGAAACGTAGTAACTTTTGTGAGGGAAAGAGGTTGGATTGAATCTCACTTTGAAGGTGCCCTTATGAGCAACTAGTTAGTATATTCCTACCGGATTAAAGCAACCCGTTTGGTTTGTGTATCTAATTTATGAATTAAAGAGTTCTTGACTAATTTTAGTATTATTTATATATATATATATATATATATATTAAAATTAAATATTTTACCCATCCAAAAAAATTTTTTGTTAACCCTTTCAATTCTAGCTACAATTGAATTTGTGGCACCATCCCTGTATTTTCACCACAAACAAGAAGAAAGTTCGTCGTGCCAAATTTGTTATAAAACGCATTGGTTAAAATTGATTTCCTATTTATCTTTCTCAAAACAGAGAATTTGGAGATCGAGAATGGTAAGAGCACAACATCAAATTGCCATCGTACAATCATAGCATCATTAACAAGTGATGGTGAAGATCTACTGCTGCTCACCGACTTCCCCCCTACCCTAATCCATCGACCTCAGAAATGCATATTGTGGCCAATTACAACATAGTAGAATGAGCAACAACAGAGACTAGAATGAAATACTTCCATTTTTTTTTGTTAAGTCAAAAGAATCATAGACATTAGAAATGTAGATACAATGTAAATGGCTCACTTTGTTACATTTACAGACAATAAAACTACACACCCTGCTCAAAAGTACAAACAAATTCACATTTTTTTTGTCAATTGACTGTGTGTGTGTGTGTGTGTGTTTTCTGTGCTGACTGTTTGTGAATACATTGAGATTGAGTTTTCTTGCTGATCTTCGCTAAATAAGAAAAAAGAAAAAGAAAAGAAAAGAAACAAAAAAACTAACTACAATTCACTTACTTCACCTTGTTTGCAATTACCCACCCATAAGTACATGACTGTTGACTTTTTTGAAGGCAAAATTCTACAACAATCCCTCCTAGGCGACTGCAATACGCAAAAATGGAATTTGATTAGTTGCAACTTTTAAGAAAATGTGTCATGCACTGGTGTTTGTAACATAAAATGTTGTAGATATTTGCACTGCAAATATATAGATGCAATATTCAAGAAATAATTTTTGGTCAATTACACTGAACTCCCCTGTCACTATGTATATATAATTACACTGACCATCGAAATTTAATCACAGCTGAAAAATTTTATTAATAGATTTGGAATGGCATCATCCAAACATGCAAGAACTATTTGAGCAAATTTACCAAAAGATTTTTGAATTATAATACCATTTAACTACATGTAATAATCAGCAGAATGGTATAACTGTGCGGTAAAAATAAGTTACTGGGCATGCATGTATAATTTCAAAACCAACGCGGCATACCTAAGTGTAATTATGTATAGTTACAGGGGACTTTATTCACACGTTTTTCAGTAAACTTACCCTCGTCCACCGGTTATGATCGGGACTTTTCAAGACGACAACTGTGTTGACTTTATCCGGTGACTCGGACCTCCATGTACAACGAGGATGCTCTTCCCTGTGAAGAGTGTAAACCCCGACTATTTGCTTCTTCTTCTCATCATACTTCACCGTGCGCAAGTAAAACACAAAGGGCTTCTGACAGGGGTGCCTCGCCACGGGTCGGGTGTTGAACGCATACTGCTGTGTAGTCAGCCCGTTTGTACCAGTTGAGAAAAGTCCTCGTGGGCATTTCTAGTTCTCTTGGGGAGATGATCCCCCTCATGATCTGAACCACATAGCCCCACGACACGGATATGGACCAATAAAGTTTTTTGTTGTAGCAGAAGGATTGTTGGACTATGCTGGCCGAGTCTTGTTCAACCGATTCGAATAGCTTCTTGAGGGCCTGGACTCGGGTCATGCGTGGGAATATTGAATCAACAACGTCGAGGTGGTGGAGGGATACAAATGGAGTTACAGGGTGCGCTCCAAGAAGGCCTAATAGGTTTCCATACACATCGTACTGCATTACAATGAAGAAAATCTCATTTTGCGAATACAATTAACAAGAAAATGTTAAAAATATGGTAGAGGGTGCTTCCAATTTTTACCTTTCCTTACTTTTTTTTTTCATTAGTGCAAGAGTGTCTCAAATGTTTGCTCTTACTACAGTTTCTTTTTTTTTTCGAACCAAAAAAGAATCAAAAGTTCAAAATATTCATCTAAAGTTTTGCAAACACCCCAACAATATCCTGGTGCCCAGTTTTGACAACAAAATACAGCTAAATAATGTTCACAAAAAAAAAATCTATAATTTACTGAAAATGATGCAAAACAACTAAGTTTTCGGTAACAAACTTACTCAGATTCGAGCAAATCAATTACTAATCCACAAGAAATTCTTAAGATATAATCAAACTTACTTGATGAAAACCAGTTTCTTTGGTGAGAGGCACTCCAAGCTCAGCCATGCAAGCTTGAATCCTATCATCACTGCCATACAATCCGGGATATCTCTGAATGCACCGATCCTGCATCTTCTCCAGCTCCTTAGCCAGGGGATAGCTTATGGCAAACCCACCTCCGCCGTAAGCCATAGCATACGAGAAGAATATGTTCTGTATATGACTCTCCGACGAGCTCCCAATGTAATAGTGCTGATTGTGATCGTATTTCGAGAGCACCCTGAGCACGTTATCAACAATGAACACGGTGTCGTCATCGCCCATCACAAACCACCTCACGTCCGGCAATCCCAGCCTCAGAGTCTCCGAAACAACTCTCGAAATCCTCAGGGCGGATCTGTTCCCCTGCCGGTTCCTGTAATCCAACTTCGAAGTTTCCCCGGAAATACGAATTGGGGGCAGGGATTTTTGTTCCTCTTTAGAAAACCTAACTTTCTGATCCAGCCAAACGACCCCTCTGGTCTGCCCCGGCCTCCACCATAGCTTTATGTACTCTTTTCTCTGCTCCCACAGACTCGAGGATGCGGCGATTCCGAAGACTATATGCTTGATCTGCAAGGGTTGAGGATCTGTTCGGAGAGAAGTATTCTGCCGTAGAATTTCGGTTTCTGGGTCGTAATCGGCGGAGTCGGAGGTGTTCGGCGGCGGCGGAGGAGGGAGGGCGACTGCGATTTTCTTGAGATTGTGCTCGTTGGGGAGGGAGCAGTTGAGCCTAGCGGCATTTTTGGCTCCGAGGAGGACCTTCGAGGAGTAGATGGAGTAGAAGAGGAGAATGGCGATGAAGAAGCAGGTGATGAAGTTCCGGAGGGTGGCGAGGCCAATCGGCGGCGGCGAACGGTGAGAAAAAGGGTTCATTTGGCCAGAAAATTTGTTGAAGAGAGAAGACTAGTAACATGATTGGTAATACAGAGGAGGATTGAGGAACAATGGTGGAGAGATGTTTCGGATCTGTTGTTCAAGAATAGCAACCAAGTGGGAGGCGGGAATGGGATTGCTTCCTAGCTCTGTACTTCAACCCACCCACAACACACACCCACACACATATATATTATGCGTATATTGTATCTTATCCCATAATTTTATACTATACCATAATTTTGTATTATATTTTTCTTTTAGAAAATATGTCAAGTATAAAATATCAAATTATTTGTGTTCAAATTCTTGTAAAAGAATTATATTAAACTAAAATATGAACTCGTAGGAAATAATATATTTTTTGACAATACATAATAACTCACGTACGTACATTTATTAGGATTCGAACCCTAGTCATTACACTCCCCAACAGTCACCAAAGGCACTGAACCACAGGAAATTAATTTTTATTGCTTCATATTATGATTGATGGGGAGATTCAGGAAATGAATAAAAAGTAAAATTTAAATTTGAATAAAAAAATTGTTATTGATTACTATAACACAGCTAATCCAAATGCTAAATATTCAGATAAAAATGGCTGTAAAACATGGCGTTTATGAAAAATAGATATATATTGTTTTAAATATTGTTATATCCCAACGCTCTATGAAGATATATTAATGTATGATTTTGTATTAATCATCATTCTTATTACATTTAAATATGGTAAGTTTTATTTAGCTTTTGTTATATTTTTAAATAAATGTTATTTCCAAATTTATATGGTCGTACAATGTTAATAAAATTAGTTTTCTACTTAAAATATTTGGTTATTAATAAATTATTCGATTTCATTGATATTTAATATTTAGACTTGTTATTTTTGTTTATGCTTAGTCAGTTTTCCTCAAATTACCTAGCTCCGCATTAATTAAAAAGATTATCCCATATTTAATTTCATAATTTCGATGGCATATTTATCTTATTAGTATATTTTGATAATAATTTTATAATAACATGTGAGAAATCTAATAATGGGCCCATTTGGAGGGGATTTTTCTTAGAGAAGAATCATTTTTTTTTTTTTGAAAAAAATACTTCACAGCAAAAAAAATATGATTAGATGGACTTTTTCTAAAAAGCAAAAGCCAAAAAAAAAAAAAAAAAATCAAAACTGGCTTTTTTGATATGCTACCCTAAAGTAATTTTAAATAAAAACACTTTTAATTATTGTATCCAAACGTAAAACTATTTGATTTTTTTTAAAAAAAAACTCTAATATAAAAAATACTATTGGATAAGCACTTTTTTTTTTTTTTTAAATCCATCCAAATTATCCAATATCTAATTACCCATGCTACCATTACACCATTTACACTTCAAATCACTTTTACAATTTGCCGTTTTAGAGTACTTTTCTTATGGTCTTTTGTTTTCTACATTTCTATTCTTTTTAATTATCTTTTACAGCTATTTTTCTATTATTTAAGCTGTCATCATTGTCTTTTACACATTACATTGAATTGGAAAAAAATATATTCATGTTTAAAAGTTAAATAAATGAGCAAAAGAGATAATTCTTAACGAAGGCGTTTTCTTTTTTCCTTTTCTACTCCTATTTATGTACTCTCAGTAGCTATTCTAATGCATATCTATATAACATGTGATTAGGATTTTATTCATAAACTCAATCACTCAAAAATTACATTTTTGTTCTAAATCAAGTTATTCTTAAAAAAGTAATTCACAACCATAATTTATAGTTCTTGATGATATCATATTTTTATCTCACATAAGAAGGAGTTTAGGAATTTGGTAAGCTTATAAGCTCCAATCCCTCCCTCACATTGCGAGGCGCCGTTTCATCAAAGGACAAAACCTCACCATCTCAAGGTGCGGGATAATACTTTGCATGGTCGGGCCTTCATGTTCGACGACGGATTTGGGCATCATCAAATGGCGCCGTTTGTGGGAACGATGGCCTTGTGCCTTTTTTTAAGTCCCTCGACTGGGGGGCTTATGATAATACTATATTCTTGTCCCACATCACATCGGAAGGAATTTATGTACTTGGCAAGCTTATAAGCTCTAATCATTCCCTCACTTTGCGATGTATTTTTTTATCAAATGACAAAACTTCATTGTCTCAAAGTGCGGGACAATACCTCGCATGATCGAGCCTCCATGCTCGGCGATAGATTTAGGCATCATCAGTTCTATTATTTTCTTACCTGTGCTTTATTTTTATTTTTGTTTCTCCTTTTGAACACATTACCCTTTTGTTGCAGATCATTTTCGCACACTTTCTTATACGACGTAGTTTTTCTTTTAACAACACTAGCATAATTGGAGCAGGACAATTTTAGATCACACAGAGTTTTAAAAAGAAGATTATTCATTAGTGACATAAAAAGAAGTCAAAAAATTAAGAGAATTATTCATTATTGGTATGTGCTTTTTATATGCTTTTTCAAGAATATGATATTAGAACATAAATTCTCATGATAATTTTTATTTATTTATCAATATTTAATTTCTAGCTAGGATCATGCTTTGATATCTATATTTTTTATCCATTTATGTTTTTCCTTTGCCATTAGTTTATACTTTGAGTTCTCCATTTGTTTGTAGAAACTAAATGGCTGGCCTATTGAAATAACAAATAATTATAAAAAAAAATTGAAATAATTATCAATATATAGTTAAAGAAAGAAACTATAATTGTAGAATCAAAAAATTTCTTCAAAAATAATAAATTTAAATAAAAACAACAATGAAATATAAAAACTCAAATAAACAAGATATAACCAAAAAAATCTAAATAATTGTCTTTGTTGAAATCATAAATGATAAAAGACTAATATAAATTTTCGACACGTAAATAAAATATTAGAAACTATGTGGTTAGCCTTTTTCAAACCATAAATAATCATAAATCGAAATAAATAATAAAAATATAAAAATCAAGAAACATATTCTATTCCACCCAAAAAAAAAAATATTAGTAGAAGAATAGAAAAGAGGATTAAAATGAAAATTAAAAAAACTAATAATTGGAATGAAACAATGAGCACAAAAAATATAAAACTTAAAAAGTAAAAACAAAAACAAAAATAATACGACATATATTAAGAATATGTAAATAGAAATATACCTTTTAAGCTGAATAAACCCTTCAAAATAACAAAATCACAAAACTATCAATAAAATTAAAAATTGAAAAACGAAGGGAAACAAAAAGAATATGGCATAATTAATCATCAATCAAAATTTTTTATTTTAATAAAAAAATTCAAAATTTTAATAAATTAATATTGAGCCACAATTGCTCAACTACGATCAACGGTCCATTGTCAAATATGTATAAGCACCACATTAGCTCCAGTGGAGCCCTGGACATTTGAACTTTTCATTTATATGTGTACTATAAAATTAAAAATTGGACAAACATAGTTCATGTTATAATAATATGTCGCCGCTAAAAAATTAAATAAAATTAAAAATTTTCATTAAATTTTAAAATAATCATAAATAAACAGGCTCGTTTGTGCTGATGAAACAAAATAAAATTTTATATTTATGTATGTGTATGTCTTATAATTGTTAAGAATTTTATTTTTTGAGTTGTTAGATTATAGAAAATTTGTAACTAAATTGTCCAAAATTCCTGATTTCCAAAAGATTCATCCATGTCTTGAAGAGATTCAATCAATCATATATTGAAAGAAAAGATAAATTTAAAACAATGGGTATGCCAATTACTAAATTTTCTAGTAGAATTGTTAAATAAATATTTGATTATGTACATCGAGGAGAACGTAATTCACATTGTTTTTATTTATACAATATTTCACACTTTTTTAAGTGATTCGATTGTATATTACTTTTAAAATACAAAAGGTCGAAGTGAATGTTTTGAAAAATAAATGTATAAGTGTAAAATTACTTTTAGTTTAAGGTGATAAATTTATTTCATTGATTTTTTTTTGACAACGAAAATTGCTTAGTGCAAGGCCTCCGCCTCAAGCAAATTTGCCACAGACACTGGCAAAGTTCCAACAGAAAAAACAAGATGGTTCGAGCATCTTGCCAACGAATGCGCAACCGCATTACAAGATCTACGAACCCAAGCAAAACGAACAGAACTAAAACATGAACAAAAAGACTTAATATCCAAAAAAAGGGTACCAAAACTAGCAAAATCAAAGGCAGAAGACTGAAGCGCTGAAACAACGCTTTTAGAATCACCCTAAAAAATGCAGGCTTGCCACCCACGCTGTAAGGCAAATGACACAGCCTCCTTAAGAGCAAACACCTTCGCAAGAGTCGCATCCCCCGCCAACTCTATCTTTCTCGCACTCCACCCAAGACAAGTGCCAACATGATCCCGTGCCACGACACCTACCCCCAACGCTCGACCGTTGCCAAATATAGCCCCGTCGAAATTAAGCTTGATAAAACCTTGGTCCGGTGGAGACCAGCAGCAAAGACTCGTTGTGCCAGCGGTCTCCTCTTGTGTATTTCATTGATTGAATGACTCTATTGAATATATTTTAGTGCTCCGCCACTATATATAACTATCACAAAACCAACTCACAAGCAAAGGCAATATGGCTTTTAGATTTAGAAGCATCGGAATCTTTTGCGCATCACCATTTCTATACCATCCATAGTGAGAACACTAGTTAGTCTCTCGATTTCTTTTTTTTATTTATCACTTTTTTTTAGAAAAAAACTTTCCCTCTCTTGCTCGTAACTACGATATTGAGATACTTAACTTGAAAAATAGGGATAATCCCATAACTCACCCATGTGATTTGACGAAAATGTTAAAAATCCTTCTATGAATTAAAAATCAGCTAAAACTTCGTCGTGTTTGTTAAGAAAATTGCATTGTTGGTAATTAAATTTCGTCCAATAAATATTAATTACATTTTCTATTTACATTTTGGAATCTTCTAAATTTAATTCCAATATTAAATAGTTAATTATAATTGATATTTTAATATTTATTTTATAGGTGAATGAGAAGTTGCCAAGCGTCAGTATGAAGTGTTCCAGCCAATTAAATCAAGTTATGCTAGCCCGAAGTCCAAATCAAATCAAAAAACGACAAGAGGCTAATTTCGGCACCTGGACCAGTCAAATTATGACACTCAAATAGTGTTTTTCTCTTTACAAAAATAATTTATATTAAATAAATAAATAAATATTGAATACATTCAGGAGCAATCCAAAAGACCCTATACAAATGCCTATAAAAGCGGGTCATTTGGGGCTGAAAAAGGATACACAGAGAGAAGCTCACAAATAAACGATCTTCGTACGAGCTCTCAAAATTCTCAAGTCTTCAAATCGCAAACGACTGCTACAAGGCGTACTGCATCTACAAAGGCTCTACTTCGTCTTCAAAGTGCAAGTGCTTCAAGGCCTTCGATTTCAAAGTCGACCTTTGACTTCAAGGTAAATCGCGACTTCCATCCCGCAAATCTAGAAAGAAATCACATCATTTATCTGAGAACAAGCTTCAAGCCCTCGAAAACAAATTCGGAGAGAAGAATCGGGGGATTAGTCTTCTAGGAGATTATTTTCCTTTTAAAATTTATCCTTTCTTTCAAATTTGAAATATTTGTCACATACTTTTCTTGTCTCGTAATTGTTTGTTTTACAGATACGAAATTTTGTTTGAACAAATTTCTGGCAAGCCCGGTGCGACTAGAACCTACTCCTCATATCTTTTCTCCTAACAATGCATCAAATCACTCTTTCAGAAAGTTCAATGGTCCCCATCAAAAATAAAGTTGGTTTCACCAAAAGGGACGACACTGACAAGACTATCCAGGATGCCGACAATCACTCCTCAACCAAAGCCAGAGTCTCTGAGTTTGATTCCTACCATGGTTCTAACTTTCCGAGCCTAACGACATCTGCTGGCAAAGCACTCCACTTCGCCAAGACAACCACTGTGGACGAGCAGTTGGCTCATATGGCTCAGGCTATAGCAAACCTGCAAAGGACGATTAAGGATAAGGACTTTCAAATCGCTCAATTTATAGACAAGTTAGAGCATTCAAATATTGGGGAGCCTAGTGACAAGTATCAGCCTCCTCAAGTTCAAACCGCGAATAAAGGGCAAACTTAACAAATGCATCAAAAACACGAGCACATGCCAAGACTTGAGCAATTAACCCTGTGTTGCCACACTATCGATGCATCAATTACAAGATATGATTGCCAACACCATAAAAGCTCAGTAAGGCGTCCCAACACAACATTATCCAACATACTCGAAGCCTTACACCAGATGCATCAACTCACTTAGGATGCTAATAGGCTACCAACCTCCAAAATTTCAGCAGTTCGATGGAAAGGGCAACCCAAAACAGCATATCGCACATTTCGTGGATACATGTAACAATGCGGGAACGTATGGCGACTACTTAGTAAAGCAATTTGTGCGTTCGTTGAAGGGCAATGGTTTTGATTGGTACGTCGATCTGGAGCCTGAGTTTGTCAACAGTTGGGACCAAATGGAGAAGGAATTCCTGAACCGCTTCTATAGCACACGTTGCACAGTAAGCATGATTGAGCTCACCAATGCAAGACAATGGAGGGATGAGCCGATGGTAGACTACATCAAAAGGTGGCGCGCTTTGAGCTTGAATTGCAAAGACAAACTCTCAGAGATTTTTGCAGTGGAGATGTGTATCCAAGGGATGCCACTAGGGGCTTCTCTACATTCTCCAAGGAAACAAGTCTCATAACTTCTAAGAGCTGGCCACTCACACCCATGACATGGAACTTAGCATCGCCAATCATGGAGCCAACTTTCTTAGAGAACAAAAGAAAGAGAAAAAGGATGCATAGAAAAGTGAGAAACACTTTAAAGCCTCCACTAAGGAGTCGATGGCTGTCAGGGCAACTACGGTCAAAATTCCTAGCAATGATAAAAAGAACGGACCGAAGTTCGGAAAATTACCACGTCCCAAATGAAAAGCGTTGACCTTCTCTAGAAGAAAGCCAAGATAAGGAATACCTGTTCTTGGACTTCGACATCTCCCACATTTTTTGTGAACTACTGGCGAGAAAGTTGATTCAGCTACTAGAGCCAAAACGGCTAGAAGAGAGTCAAAGGGTGAATGACCCAAAATACTGCAAGTATTATTAGGTCGTCAGTCAGCCGATAGAAAACTATTTTGTGATAAAAGACAAAATCATGGCACTAGTAAGGGATGGAAAGATAATCCTTGATAGTGAAGACACTGCGGATGCAAATAATGAGAGCGTCACAACCGCTGCCAATATTAGGATTACACCCCAACACAAGCATGATTTTGGTCTATCGTCAAGGCTCCTAGAAGCATCGACGATGATCCAATTTGGAAGTTTAGATTCAAACTTCATCAAAAACATGTTCTTCAGTGATACAGAGGTTGGAAAAGATGCAGATTCAACTTCTGAAACTAAAAATGAAGGCAAGTGGATCCTTGTAACGTAGCATCGAAGGCAGAAGTAACATATGAAACAATTTCATCTCGTGCCAGCAAAGAAACTGAGCCAAGATGAGTATAAAGGTTCACGGCCTAGGAGAAACTCACAAGTTTCACGAGCTAAGGGAAAGAAAATAGCAAGAAGTTGGAGAAGTCATCCTTTCATTTTGGGCGACTTCTTCTCTGAGAAAATCCTCCGGCTAGAGGTCAAAACAACATACACTACATCCTGTGAAGAGGAAGAAGAAGAAAGTTGTGCTTCTTGCTATGCCACCATTGTTGTTGTTGCCTTTACAGACGAAGACTTGTTGTTGGGATCAAAGCCCCATAACCGACCATTTTTTGTTTCGGGCTTTATGCAAGAGCAAAGAGTTAATCGCATACTGGTTGATGGAGGTTTTGCCGTAAATATCATGCCAAAATCCACCATGAGAGACCTGGGAATATCAGTAGAAGAGCTAGCTCGAAGCTGTTTGACAATCCAAGAATTCAACCAAGGGGGGCAATGAGCCATCGACATGATTCGCTTGAACTTTACAATAGGAGAGTTAAAAGCGAGCACATTGTTTCATGTTATTGATGTGAAAACCTCCTACCGTCTGCTCTTAGGGTGATCATGGCTTCATGAAAATGGCGTTTGCCATCCACTCTTCATCAATGCTTCAAGTACGTGAGAAATGGAGAAATCTTGAAATTAGATGCGGATGTGAAGCCATTTACAGATGCTGAGTCACACTTCGTTGATGCAAAACTGCACATGTAACTCGATTCAATAGAAGAGGTGATGCCCATAAAGATCCTGATCTGTCATCCTACTGAAATGAATGAATCAAGTGACGAGGAAAGGGAACTCGCACAAGCGCGCTCAAATAATTGATAAAGGAAAAGAAACCATGAGCAGTCTCGTAGACTACCAAATTTTGAAGTCAGAACTGACTTTGCCTGTTACCGGATTAAACTCGACACCGCCTTCTTCTTCTACAGGAAGTTCACAAGGAAATCTCCAAGGGGTATTTAATCCTAAAGCTTATGCACTGTTGCAGAAGTCTGGTTACAATTTCTCAAACCCATCTAGGTTGGGAAGCCTGAGTTGACTGGCGAGAGGATCCATGGACTCAATAAGGCACAACATAAACTTAGAAAACAAGGGTTTCGTGTTGATCAACCAAGACCCAATTTGGGATATACACCAGAAGAAGCAGTCAAGATACGAGTTTCCAAGAAAGATAAGTGCGACAATGTCCAGCACATTGCAGCAATAAAAGATGAAAGCGGGAAAGGGAAGAGAAAAGATGGTCAATGCATCTCAGCATTTGATGGTCTAGGCACTCCAAATACTCGTACTTCTGTATTCAAAAGACTTGGTTCTACCAAACAAAAACTATCGATACATGATAGGATTGCTAACAATCGTCTTTCGATTTTTGACCAACTTGGGAATGGCAATCTGCAACAAGTAAAGCAAAGCTATGAGGATGCTGACCACATACTCGAGACAGAAAAAGAAGATCAAATCATTTATTTGTCTCAAACACATAGAACTAAATCCTCATTATTACTCATTTCTATGAATGGGACAGTGAATGTAAAGCAACGTATAATTGATCATTCTTGTCCGTCAGATAGAGATGCTCAAGACGGTAACGAAGTAGAGTTCATCGTCAACTCTTGTTATGCGAGTGTTATAGATGAGCCAAAGGCAAAGGCTCCCCATCAAGCTATAAAGGAGTTGAGGAAGTTGGTCAGTGCTGGTTTCGTGCAACAGCAAGTAGCTTGGGTTGGAAACTAGAACTATGCCCAGTCATAAACACAAATGGAACATTGAGATGGACCGTTGCATACAAGATGTCCAGAGTCTCTAACGACTATGATCCAAGTGCGTAGTCTGACGATGATGATATGACCGAAGAAGTGTAAACATGCAACCACATCTCAATTGACGAGGATTCGGTCTTTGAGGCTTTCGAAGATGACATCCAAGAAGCCCCTCCACAACTTGAAGATAGTGGACAAGCAACTAAGGATGGGTTGGAAGAAATGAATCTAAGGGCGGTAGAAGAGCCTGCGAACTATATTCATCAGCGCACTTCTAAGTTTCTAGGAAAAAAGCCAATATTTCGGCTCTTAGCTGAATATAGGGATGTTTTTGCCTGGACGTACAAAGACATGCTTGGACTGGACCCGAAGGTTGCAGTTCATCACCTTGGGATAAAGCACGGAGCAAGGCTGGTGAAGCAATCACAATAGATACTCCATCTGAAACTAGTCCCGCTTATCGAGGTCGAGGTTAACAAGCTTATTGATGCTGGTTTTATCAGAGAGGTCAAATACCCAACTTGGATCTCCAACATAGTGCCTGTCAAGACTAAGAATGACCAAATACATATATGTGTTGACTTCCAAGATTTGAACAATGCATGCCCAAAGGATGAATTCCCGCTTCTCATCATCGAGCTCATAGTTGATGCTACCACAGGACATGAAGCTTTGTCTTTCATGGATGGATCATCGGGATATAATCAGATTCAGAATGGTGCCAGAAGATGAAGAATGCACAGCATTGCGCACTCCAAAGGGCATTTACTGTTATAAAGTTATACCTTTTAAACTAAAGAACACAGGTGCCACCTACCAACGTGTCATGCAAAATATTTTTGACTACATACTTTACAATAAGACAGAGTGTTATGTGGATGATCTTGTCGTTAAAACAAAAAGGAGAAGTAATCACCTAGCGTGTCTCCGGGTGGTTTTTGATCGGCTAAGAAAATACGGCTTGAAGATGAACCCGCTCAAATGTGCTTTTGGCGTCACCTCGGGCAAATTTCTTGGTTTTATAGTACGCCATTGCAGGATTGAAGTTGATTCAACCAAGATAGATGCAATTCAAAAAATGTATGCGCTGAGAAATCCTAAGGAACTACGAACTTTACAGGGTAATCTCGCATTTATTAGAAGGTTCATATCAAATCTCGATCGACGATATCAACCGTTTAGCCATCTGATGAAGAAAGATGCCCCGTTTGTATGGGATAAATGATGCCAAAATGCCTTTGAAAGTATAAAGAAACACTTGGCAAACCCACCAGTCTTGGGAGCTCCGACATTGGGAAATACGCTCATATTCAACAATACTTTGTACAATCTGTTAAAGAAAGTCGTGTCGAAATTGAAGAAAGATTGGCAAGAGAAAGTTGGGGAAGCTGTGGGGGTATACCGGACAACATATTGGACTGCCACCCAGGCCACTCCTTATTCTCTGGTGTATGGTGTTGAGGCCGTGCTCCCTTTGGAAAGTCAAATACCTTTACTCCGCATAGCTATTCAAAAAGGATTCACTGCTAAGGACAATGCTCATCTCAGACTCGAGGAGTTTGAGGCACTAGATGAGAAAAGGCTTGAGGCACAACAACACCTTGAATGCTACCAAGCTCGCATGACAAGGGTATTCAACAAGAAGGTCTGTCCAAGAACATTTCAAGCAGGCGACTTGGTCTTAGGAGTAAGATGACCCATAACCATCACCCAGCGAATGGGAAGCAAATTTGTGTCGAAATGGGATGGTCCTCATGTGGTCAAAGAGGTGTACACAAATGGTGCTTACAAGCTGATTGATAAAGACGAGTTACGAATTGGCCCCATTAATAGCAAATTCCTGAAACAATACTACTTGTAAAGCGGCGTTTTGCTCCTGACGCACGAGTCTAAACTGCATCGCACTCCTGACCCGCATGAGTATAAACTATGTACGGTACCCACCAATGGTAATGCATGTGGTTAAACTGCTAACATATTCCACTAAAGGTATTGTATATGGTTAAATATAAAATACTCCACCTAGTCTAAGGTGGCTAAGCAATGGATACTCCTGGCCCGCACGAGTATAAACTGTGAACGGCACCCCAACAAAAAAAAAAGAATAAACAATTGAATTACGTAATGACTTGATCCTTTGATAGGTACATAGGCAGCTTGGTAATTATTCCAAGTTCAGTTATATATTTTCAATAAATATTGTTTGTTCTTAATGATATCCTAGTCAATCCGGGGTGATAAGTTTATAAGTGATTTAATGATTTGTTTAATCAGTTCAATAATATTTCATTAAATGCTTATGTTAAGCTATGGCAAAAAAAGAAAAGGAAAGAGAGGCATATAAATTGCAGTGATGAGAATAAAAGAGAACCCGACTTTTATTGTATCTTGAATGTTTCATTTACAAGATGAAAGAAAACGGCAAAAAAAAAAATTGTATAGCTAAGTCAAAGTGTTCACAAAAACAAGTCAAAAGATGGCAAGTCCTTGCGAAACTCTTGAAGTAGAGCCCGCATTCTCTTCAAAGCCTCGACTTATTTGGTGGACATACAAGGGGTGTTCTCAAGCTCCAAGATAGTCTCTCGCCGAGTAGCTACATCTCTTTCAATCCCGAATAAGTCCTCTTCAGCTTTGCGAGGTGACGAACTTATTGCTTTTTCTATTTTGCCCAGATCCACGAGTTGCTTTTTCAGCTCTTCTTGTTGCTTGGTTACTTGGAGAAGTTGAATCTTCAAGTCGTTTTCTTAGCTATCTTGTGTTCTTCTGCCTATGCTTCATCAAGATATTGTTATGCAAGTAAAAGGGATTTCTCATACGTCTCCTAAGCTTTTCTCTGAGTGGAAGCTAGCTTAATTTTGGTATATTTGGAAGTACCCTCGAAAAATTGATCCAGATGGCTCTCTAATGATGACGCATTATCCATGTGGTCCTTCATTTGATTGACTAGGCTGTGTACAACAAGCCTTATATGGGGAAGTTCCTCAAGTGGAGTCTTCATGACCTTTTGGCAAATTCTATTCTAATAAAATTCAAGGAGGACTCGATCAACTTCACTCTTGATGACTCGGGGGCAAAATTCAGATACTGCAGGGGCTAGAATAGGCCAAGAGGGTGGTTGGAATGTTATTTTAGGCTTCTTAAGGATATGGGCTTCATTAAATACCTTATCTACCTCAAGTATGGGTGGTGCCACTCATAATTGTTCCTTAAGACACTCTCGCTCCTTCTTTATGGGGATAGCTTGCAAGTCATTTTCAATAGAACAAAGAGTGTTTACTTCAAGTAGATCAAAACGATTAACCTTATTCACCGAGCCAATGCCTCCTTCACAAGTGCCAAGGGCTCCTTTCTCTAGCTCGGCAAGCTACAAAATAAATAAATAAATAAATAAACCAAAAAAAAGGAGGGATAAAAAAAATGAAGGAGAAGAAGAAGAAGATATAGGTAAATTCTTGTAAGTTTATGTATAAGCTAGGTCAGCTATAGGCAATGAAGAAGTCAAAATATCTGCAAAGAAGTCCGACGTAATATTGATATTGTTTAAGTCAAACACCTTTGGTTTCTTCATAAGTTAGCATTGACTGCCAGAATTCTCATTCGAGCAAGCAAGGGCTGAAATTACTCTGTTTCCCTCAACGAGGGCATCTGTCGAAGTATGCCCTTGAGTTGAATCCTTGATAAGGACCAATCGCCTCTTGAAAGTTGTTTTAGTAGGCTCTACAAAATCATTACCCTCCAAGATCTTTTCTTTTCCCTTCGTCGGAGGAGTAGGATTATGAGGAATTAATGCCATGTGGTCGTCTCTAGAACCATTCATTGAAGCCCTTCAAGTTGAGGATTGATCTTTTAGAGTAAGATTCCATTCTTTCTTTAGCTTTGCTGGCTTTGAAGGTCCACCATTGCGTTTTCTCGAGCTAAGCCCTGCATCTTTGCAATTAACCTTGACGATGATCCTACTACTTTTGCCAAGGAAGCTTTTCGGCACCCATCCCACCACTCGACGTATTCTTTTGTGGCAAACGGAAGAAAAGAAGTGTCTCCTGGCGTAATAAGTCTCAAATATGTGTTTGATAAAGTATAGGATTGCCAAAGTTTGACGAGTTTGCTCGAGTCGCACAACAAAATTTCCTTCTTCAGAATACCGGGGATGTGTTGACAAAAGCCAAATTGCCGACTGAAAAGGATAAGCCTCGACAACGTGTTCGGCTCCGCACCTTAGGGTCGAGGAACTAGATCACAGGGCCACAAAAATATCTCAAAAAGTATCGGAAGTGCTTGCATCATCTAACACTGTTAACTAATTTGATTGATACCAATGAAGATTGTGAAGTCTGGAAGGATTGATGTTATGGAATAAGTCTCGCACTTTGGTGATATCAAAATACTTAGCCATATTCTCTCTCGCATACCGCACCATCTGAGCTTCTTTTGCATCGGTCTCTGTAGTAAAATGCGTGCCAAGATAGTGCCCAGTCCAACCATAAATAAAATGGATAGGGAAGATAGTTGTAGACTAGCTTAGATTTGTTGAATCAGATATATTCCTCAAGCCACGGTATATGTTTGCTAGTACAGGTATAGCAAGAGAAAAATGATTGTTGCATCCTAGTTTACTAGAAACTTTAAAGACAATGGCACGAATTCGATTCGCCTTATGATGCGGTAGGGCGAAACTGCAAAGTCAATATGAAAGAAAAGCGGCTAGGTAAGCCTCTTATTGGGCATCTCTCTCGATCCCCAGCATTATGAAGGGCTCATCGAATCTTTCGACATGAGGCAAAAAAGATGCATCGACGATTCCAGAAGGGTCGTGAGTATCCTGAGGCCGGGCCCGCCTCTTCCTAGACGATTTCAAAGGAGGTTCTTGATACTTGGTGGGTCCTTTAAACCAAAAGTCGATCTAGTCGGAGATAAGAAAGTCGTCGACATTCGTTAGAAGCTTGTGATATGCCAAGAATAAGTATTTGCAACTCCATGGTAGAGAAGGATTGCGTGTAGCATTGCCAAGCATCTCCTTGGCAGACAGAATGACCTCGTCGTAGAAATCTCCACATATAGGTAAACCACTCAATCCCACAAAGAAATAGATAGTTCTCCGATTGCAGTGTGCAGAGTGTTCGTAGAAGGGCACCACATCTCGAGGAAGGCTTGGAGGACGAGCTTGTTGTAGACGTATGTGAAAAGTGAGGCATGAACAGCTGCATGGATCTTGGCATGGCGAAGGACATCCTCATGGTGGGCTAGCACATACTCTGTCCACTCCCAATAGCCAGCGTGAAAAGATACTTCATCAAACCTAGATAGTGGAATCCTCCAAGAGCCTCCGTCGATGCTAAGATGATGGTTTGGAAGAGAAAACTCTGTGTTGATAGCTTTGACATCATCGAGTGAGGATTTCAAAAGAAGAACTCTCGAACAAGGTGAGGGACCAAAAAGTGGATCCGTTACGTTCTTGACAGCCTCTTCTGACCATTGGGAGAGATGCATAAACTTGTCGAACGATAACGATGTGGTAGGCTGAGTGCTGATTACCGACTTGTGGACCGCCAATGAAGTGCTCTTAACTTTGAGGCCATCCCTGTCGCTACCGATAACTATACGGGGAAAAGGTTCTACGTGCTCCTCAATATACATCTTGCAGTATTTGATGTTCCTGCAGGAGTACAATATATATATATATATATATGAGTATAAGGAAAATATTGTATCTTTAAAGTCATAGAGAGAGATAGAGAGAGGAGAGACAAGTTACAACTTTTCTTCACTTGTTAGGCAAAACATGAGGGTATTAATTCGGTGATTCCTGTATCCAAAGCAACAACAAAAAAAAGGGGGTCAATGACATATTGATCAACAACATATCTGCCAGAAAAAAAAAGAGGTGCTCTATTACGAGCAGAGCCTAATTTGAGTACGCTTGGGAAAAGGCTTGGTAAATTAGTGGGAGTTGTTGCAAGGCAAGTAGAGTCAATGTCAACAGAAGATATGTTGGCTTTTGAGAAAGCAGGGGGAATCACTATTGCATCATCTGTTTTGAAGCTTAGTGATGTCAAGATAACCCGGGAATTCAAGCCTCCTAGCAACGTGAAGACAGAAGATACTGATGCTAAAAAAAACGAAGAAGAAGAAGAAGAAGAAGATGCGCAGCAGTAAAAAAAGAAATCAGCCATTCACTGACTTCCATTGGGGCATTCTATCAAACGGGTGATATGCAAAGCAAAAAAGAAAAATAAAGAGAAGTTGCAGCAAGAGTATAATTATACCTCAGCAAACCAACCTAAGAGTCAATAATTTTGTGTTGCAAATTAATCTTGATCAGCCCCTTTTATAGATTGCTTGTTTCGTTTGTTCAAATTAAATGGGTTTGGAACTCTCAAGTTAACCTAATTCTGAAACCAATTTGAAATTGATGAATCACGAATAGTCCAACTCTATTCATGTTTTTTTTTGCCTGAAGTACAAAAATAGTTGATCAAATTCATTTCAATCAGAGGTCGACTCATGGATAACTTTAAAGCTTCAACAAATAATAGAATCTTCCATGAAGATTATCGCCTGTGGGGTTAGAAGTAAAATTGGTTTCTATTTCATCAGATGGGTTTCCATG
>JAOWBU010000747.1:0-25000 GCA_026212405.1 Petrea volubilis
GGTGATGATACCCTACCTTACCACATATTGCAAAAATCATATTTTCCAGCACTAGCAGCAGCAACATCTGCCAGTTCATGGTCCTCTACCTGAAACAAACATTACATGCACTTGTGTTCCTTTTTGTGTTTGATTGTGAAAATTGAATAAGTTTAAACATGATAAAAATTGCATTCTCTCAATCCCTCCAGAGACCCGAACTGGTTTTAAGCCCACCGCAATGAGCTACATCAAATTGCGGAATCCAAGGATAATATATTCAAATAGATAACCAGAGAACTATTAAAGACATAAATTGTTTACCTCCACGCCTTCTGTAATAAGATCCTGAGCAAGCACCAGAGGATCATGCCAGCTAAATATTTACTAGTAACCATAAATTATTCAACCCTCAAATAGCTACCAAAATTGCAAAGCAAAAACCTGTTTAAGAACAGTTTCACCATCGCTGACAGTCTTAGGCCATACTTGTTCAGCAACACCGCATGCCTTCCCTTTGTACCCAAAGTCACTCCAATCAGCTCTGCCACCTAATTAACTCCTGCCTAAAAAACAAAACAACCAACCAAACCAGAGAAGGAATACATAAATGCTACTCCATCACAAAGCTTATATGCAAGATTTACCAGAAGCTTTTTTAGTGGCTAAACCATCATGGTTGAAATAGCATCCCCTGGCCACAGCCTTGGCAAATTCAACTTGGAAGCTGAAGGTTTCGTTGAAATCGTGGGGGGCGGTGATAAGTTGGTGAAGGCAACTGCAGAGAATTGCTTCAAAGAACATCCCATGGCAGGGTTTTTCTCAGTTTGGGACAAAAAAAAGTTCTGTTCTTACTCACATTGTAGGGAGGGATCCTTAAAGGGTATCCTGCCAATAGTTCCTCCGGAAGGATAAGAGAAAACTGAGAAAGTATCTTTCATGCTGCCATTTCTGGCCTTGTCAGAAATCAAACGTATATATATCATAATAATAAAACTAATTCTCAATCACCGTTTATTCTGTTATTGTAGTTACTATTCTTGATTGAGAAAAGAAAAGATTTTTTTCATAAAATAATCGGGGTTTGTCAAAATCCATTCAAAATTTTGATAAGATGATGTATCTTTTTCACAGTTTCTCTCCAACTTTGAATGCTCTAATCTTTAAAATGAATTGACAGCTGAATGCGAGAAATTGAAATAGTAGCTTGTTCAGTTATATGCACATACATCCTACAAAGAACAAAGAGGATATGTGAAAAACCCCCGCCAAGTGAACAGCTTGCTCAAGTTGCTGAACTGGAATGCGCGGTGTTCGGATACAATTTAAATGACCCGCACAAAGTAAATTCCAAACTAAAAACATTTGACATTTTCATACAAGAATATACTATGTATAAGTATGTGCTTGCCTCCACTTGACAATTCATTTTTAGCTTCACAAGTGAATCCAATTCACAGCTCAAGGGGTGCACACAGGATAGCTAGTCAAGTCATTTTTACCATGCCAAAGAGTACGGTGGCTTTCATGAACATAGATTATTGCAACATTATAAAGATTGTTAAATTAAATAAATAAAAAAAAGGATACGATAAAAAGGTTTCTTAGAACCAGACAGGGTACCTACATGACTGCATTATCCCCGGGTCCAACAGCGCGTTCCAGGCCATGCGTGGTATAGATTTCAGACAGCTACTCAATGCATGTTCCAAATATAATCATATAAAACCAAGAAAACGTGGCCGACCACTCAAATTATTTTAGGGAAGTATATTTACACTCAACAAAACATAATAATTTACCTTTGCCTTCGTTTTCTTCCAGTGTCTCAGATCTTTGTGCTTTTAGCTACATAAATGACATCTACGGGTGGAGTATTTAGCGTGTCACATGGGTAACGGCTTAGTGCAGCAATAGATACTTGTGCCTCAAAACAAATCAGGCAGACTACATCACATTAGCTACAGAAACAGAAAGCACTCAAGCAAGATAACGGCCAACCAACTAGAACAAAAAAATCCTAGCAATTCTGCCCACTGTTCATCAATATACCACAGTGACTCAACATATGTAAAAGTGAAAACTAAATAATGAGCATAGCGATGAACTTTTTAATCTAGAAAATAGCTAGACAAGGACCAAGTTAGTTTAGAAAACACACAAGGAAAGAAGACTCGTCAAAATAGTCCCATTCTGTCAAAAGAGTATATTGTTGTTTCTTCTTTGAGAGGCCCACAGATAGTTTCTTTTCCTAGAATAGGAAAGTATTATCATATAGACAATGGTCTGACCAACCATCATCTTTGTGGTTAAAAATGTATTACAACTGAAACTTAGCTTTTTCGAAGTGTAAAACTCTGTGTCAATTAAAATCATATTCTCCGAAAAATCAACACTTTTCTCAAAGAATCTGGAAATAATAAATAAAGTTTGACAGAGAATATGTTCTTTTCACATCTCATGGAAAGTTTGACTAAGCAATAGCCAGTACTCAAGATCAAGATTCTTCTCAACCGGGACTTGGTAAGGAAAAAAAAAAGAGGAGGCAGAAAACTCACCAAACCTAGTCATTGTTGCCTGAAACAAAGCTTGCCTCTATTGGAATCATGAAAGATGATCCATGCTTTGAGTTGTTTAGATTTTTAAACTTCTTTTCCGCCTTTCGCTTTATTGTGTCTAATACATATTGCTGCACATCAAAGAGAATAATAAGCATTTGTAGATAAAAGATAAAATAACAATACCTGAAAGGCTGAACTGGTAACCCCTTTTTGGATAAGAGATCAGCTACTCATCAACATCATTGATAGCTCCACCCAGAAGTATTATTCCAGAAGTGTCCATTGGTTTAATGCTTTGCTTGGTGGTGGACCAGCGAGTATCTCAATGAGGAACTGAAAAAACTTCAAATACAAATGAAACTTTTCATATCAAATGGTGGATAAATTCAACTCTGTAACAGCACAGAACTCCTGTGGGCTCTCAAATTAGACCACTATTGCTATAATATTTTCATGCTAAAACTTTCTCAAAATCTGAAGCAGTGAAGGTAACCAAAGTCAGCATTCAAGCATAAATAGCCAGCATTCGAACAACTGAAAACATAAAAATCTAGACAAAACAAACACATGAAATCTCATTATAGTTTTGTATAGTAGTGGACCCAATTACATGTTGTCATTTAAGTTTTATAATGAGGGATGATCTAAAGGAGAGGAGGAGGAATGAGGAGGACAATGTACACAAAGGGAAAGACACGTGTATGCTTTACCGACTGATGACCGGAAGATGAACAATAAGTAAACAATGATCATGCCTAAGAATCCAGTATTTTCTTTGAAAACTCATAAGCCTCATCACAGATGTCAAAGCAAACGTTTGATTAAAAAGCAGTTTTACAGATTTCTCACAAAATTAAGAAAAAATAATTAATTACCAAAATTTGGCTGTTGGATTGATCATTGAAGTGCAAGTTCAAGAATACAAGGAAACGCCAAAAGTACCCAGCAAGTGACAAGAAAGATTGACAAATTTTGTTTGCACATATTCTATAAGAAGATCACCGTAAAGAAGCTAATTTCTTTTACGGAAAACATACTTAAATGCTAGATAAGTCCATTCTTGGTAAAAGAGTAAACATTTTAAGGCATACCAAGACAAACACAGGTTTAAAAGGTAAGTTGAATGTCAAATAAAACACAGATAAAGAATCGTATACCTTCAAAGTTTCAAGATTCGGTTTTCTTGACATATGCAGTAATTTTTGCAAGCCAAATCTATAATCCAGGCAAACGCACAGCAATTACATAAAATAAAAATTTTCAAATTGAAAACAAATAGAACGACAGTCACCCTCGTTAGCCTCGCGTGCTAATGGAAGCCAAAATCTCTGAAGACGTTGCAAAGACCAACTACCTCTGTTTCTTGTCAATGTCCCTCTCAATGACACACACACACACACACACACACGGCGAGAGCGAGAGAGAGAGAGAGAGAGAGATTTAGAGAATTGAATAGCGTGATTTTTACAGGGTTTTAATTTATAGATTTCGGGTGTGTTTACTAAGGCGGCCTAATCCAACGGTCCGCTCATTTTTCCGCGTCTTTTATCCTTTTATAAATTTCCTTTTTTTTTTTTGGTAAGTTTTCATTTAGTGGGATTGGAATCCCAAACCTACTATCAAAATTCCTTTCCTGTCTATTCCCTTTTACAAATTTCCATTATGTTTGGTTCTAGGATTTTAGGAGGGAAAGGAAAATAAAATAGAAAGAAAAATTAATTTTCAATGTTTGGTTATTAGAGAAAAAGAAAAAAAATGATAAGGAAAGAAAAATAGAAAGAAAATATAACATAAGTTGAGAAAAAATATTTTTCTCCCAATTAGGTGAGGAAAATAAAAGAAAAACTTGTTTTATAATCTTATGTTACTCTCGCCAACACTCTCTTACTTTTCAAGCTCTCATCTCATTTTTATTGTTCAAACTAATTAATTGTTTGGATATACTTCATGCAAATTTTTTTTATTTTTTTATACAATTAATTGATTGTTTGGATTTTTTATAAATGTGCTTTTATATTTTCCCTTTAATTTACAATAATAACCAAATAAAATGAAAGCTAATTCTCTAGAATAGTCATTTTCCTTCTTATTTTCTTTAACAACCAAACAAGATAGAGAATTTTAAAATTCTTACAATTTCTTTTCCTTTCCTTAACATTTTCCTTTCTTCCGAAAATTTTAGAACCAAACAAAGCCTTCATGTCTTTTTTTCCCCTTCTTTATCTTGTTGGCAGTACAAATTTTAACTAAAATAAACCATCAGGAACGACGAAAAGGCTAAGAATTTGCATAATTTTATTACTTTTACAGTGCGTTTGGCAGAAGAAAGAAAATAGGGAGGAAAGAAAATGAAAGGAAAGAAAATGGGTGGATTTTAATTTTCCACAGGTATGTTTGGTTGAAAGGGAAACAGATGGAAAGAAAATAAAGATCTATTTATTTTCTCTTGTTTGTTTGAATGGAAAAGTGGAAGGAAAGAAAATGATTTATGTACTAAATGACAATTATACCTTTATATCATTATAAATCATAATTATGTTTATGAATTTATGTATTAAAATAGATTAATAAAATTAAACTAAATTACGTAAAGTATAATGTAAATAAAATATATAAATTAATATAATGAAATATTTGTTTACATTGTGTCAAACGACAACCACAATCTTATATAATTATAAATATAATTAAATTATAAATATAATTATGTCATAGACAATTTAATGAAAATAAAATAAATAAATAAATATGTGAAATACATTTTTAATGTATTATACAAATGCACACATCGTATTTGCTATTTAAAAAATGCAAGGATTTATGTTAGTAGAAGATGCAATATTATTTAAACACCTAATTACACATATAGGCAATTTTGGAAATATAATTTTATAGAGATCATTGTGTTATTTTCATCTCATTTTCCATCCGATTTTGGGTGAAAAAAAAATCAGTGGACCCCATGCTTATTTTTCCATTCTCAATTTCTTTCCTTCCCCTTTCCCCCACAACCAAACAAGGAAAAATATACATTTTCCTTCTAATTTCCTTCCTTCCCCTCCCCTTCCTCCCATTTTCCACCATACCAAACGAAGCCTTAGTGATAGGTGCTATTTAATAAGAGACCCTATGAGTCTTACGCGTAATTATACATTGGGGCAAATTACGCTTACATTGCTCTAATGTATGATGGAATTACAAATTAGTCTCTCTTATTTTAAAAATTATAAATATTTCTTCATAATTTAGGATCTTGATGAAAACATTAATAGAGATGTTCAAAATATAACTTTCGTTCATCCATATAGTCAATCCAACCAATAAGATATGCAGCTTGTCGAAACTAACAAAATTTCTTAATCAATTTTATTATTCAAACAACCTTCATGAAACAATTGTATTTTATACCACAATATCCACTATCGAGTATCACCATCCATAATCTGATACCACCATTATTTTTTGGTTGTTGTAACAACTTCTACATAGTGTACTTGTTAAAACCATGCAAATCTCATCTCAAAACTCAATGAAAAATAATAGAAATATAACTCATAATTATGTCATGCCTCGATGAATAATTAATTTTATTAAACTAAGTGATACCCCAAGGTGGTATTTGTAATATTTAAAATTATAAGAACTGATTTTTAATTATGTTATACCTTAAGAGGTGTAGATATAATTTTCCACAGCCTATATATTGTTTAAATACCTAAGAGTGCGCAATTTAATATTACAATTATTATATTATCACGCAACATCTTCTCAAATTTTTATAAGAGTAAATTACGTTAAGCATCTCAACTTTTGAGATGTTTTGCATTTTGATACCCATTCTTTGTAAATATACGCTTTGGTATCTCATTTTTATCATTTGTGTACCGATGGCATTTTTTTACTATTTCGATGGAATCTTTGTGAAATATTTGAGTATATTATGGGGAATATTGAGAAATATTCCACCGAAATAGTGTAAAAAAAAAACCATCGGCGTACCAATGATAAATGTTAGGTTCCAAAGTGCACATTTACAAAAATTGAATACCAAAATACAAAACACCCCAAAAATTAGAATGCTCAACATAATTTAATCTTTTTCATAATTTGGGTTTTGTACTAAGAAGATCACAAGCCCAATTAAATTTTTTTTATTTGTTTTCTTTTTTTTAATAGATTGTGGTTGAGATTTTTTAAGCAAGTATATAAATAATTCAAATCAAATATAATTATTGCATCATTCATAATTTTATGAAAGACAAAAATTAAGAAAAAACACGAAGTTACTATGTTGTAATAGTCTAATAGATTTATAGAACGTCCATACTTTTAAGAATCGAATTCACAATGTCTTTGATGACAACTAATGTAGCCTCCTCCAAGACACCATTTGTACTATATACTATAGTAAGGGTGTATATGACCCAAAAACATTCAATTTTCACGAAAAATCTAATTTCTTAGAATTTCGACTTTTTTTTATTAAAAAGAAAAAAAAAAGTTTATTGGTTCCTTGATTTCTCAATCAATTTAAAATTTGCCAACTATATTACTTTATTTTTTATTTGCATAAATGTCTCATCTTCTACTTTCGAATACCAAATGAAAGTCTAATGATCTTGCTATCAATAATCGGATAAGGTTACATACCAAATCACGAAGTTCCATCAACTCCATTTTCATTAACATGTCCCCCCATTAGTAATTTCTATTGTTCATATTTCTAAGTTTAGTTCAACACTAATGTGCTACGTGAACGAGACCCTTTGCATATGCTTCTGTACTCTCGCATATATGATTTGCAACCAATAAAATATTTACCACATATCCATTCCATATGCATTTGCTTCTATACTCTTCACATATGAATCCAACCAATAAAATCTTTATCGTATTATTTATTTATTTTATTTTATTTTCGGGAAAGAAGTTTTATTCTGTTTTGAAGTTTCCATTTTGAAGTTTGCGAGACCTAATGAAAATGTGATTTGTGTTGCTTTATTTTTGTGAGCAAAAAGCATTATCTTAACTAACGCATTCTTATCTTTCTTTCTTGGTTTTTTTCCTTATTTATCCACTCTAATGCTTATTTCTTATGCCTATCCCTATAATATATGATAAGCATTTCCATTTATAAACTCAATCTAACAAAAACCAATTTGGTTATAGATCCAGTCATTTTTTTTTTTTTTGAAAAAAAGTTGATTACTTTTCTTGGGTTTGTCTATTGTTAGGTAGGATAGAAAAAGTTTAATGTTAGGTATCCTTATTTTATTAGAGTACCTGTTACCTGTTTTACAGGTTACGTTTACCTGTAACTTAGTATGCAGGTTGCCATGACCTGCTACTTGTTGTTTACCTATAAATTTAAATAGTATTTATATGTGTGAGGTCCATTATATTAAATCTATTTTATCCATTTATCATTTAGCTTTTTCTATTAATTTTTATTAGATATTTTTTAGCATTTGATCTATCACCAAACATAATAACATGTAGAGCATTTTATCATACAAATTTTAATAAAAATATTATAATTTATATTAATTTCAACAAATTTCTTATGGTAATGTGTTATTAATTTTTTTGAAATATATTTTTTTATTGAATATAACAACAAAAATTTGATTGCTTCTTAAAATATTCAATTGGCGCTTAAAATGTATTTTAATTTCGAAATTAAATTGATGCTTAAAATGATATATCCATCTCTTAATTATAAATTTAACAATATTTATCTATCTTCTTAGTTTATTTTATTTTTTATCAATGTTCCAGATCACTATTCATCATTAGTTAATTTATATCAATTTGCTAAAATTATAATTAAAATTCCATAACTCCCATAAATCAATAATTTTTATAATAATTACTTAATTTATTTAACTGAGTAAATAAATATTTTATAATGATAACTATGAATTTGTTTTTGATACAAATGATAACTATGAATTTATACTAATAAAAAAAATCTTTCAATTTTTAATTTAGAAAATAAAATTATTAACATAAGGTATTACTATTATTTAATTTGATACTCTACTTACTTATAAATTTCATTATAATATAATTGATATATGTACATATTTACCACTCATTTTCCATTATATAATTAACCTTTATATGTGTTAGATGGGGGGGGGGGGGGGGATGAGAGAGAGAGAGAGGAGAGAATTAATTAGCGTTGATTAACTTTCCTACTTATTAGGATTCTCTTCTCATTAATCCCTTAAATTGAGGAGATTTGAAAAGATGTTTACCATATTTTTAATAATTCAAAATAAATAATTGTGACTTATATAGCTGGTTATAGGTTAAAATAAAATATATAAATATGTTAAAAATAAATTTAAGTACACGTAGCAATTAATTAAGACCATACCTAATATTAGGTAGTACAAAGCTACCTTTTATTAGAAGTCCCCTACTTTTCTTACCATCATGTTAATCTTTTGAAATGCATCACCTACTTTAATTGCAGATAATTCTCTATAGACTTTTTATACGGTGTAGTTCTCTATTTAATTGGACTAATTTATTTAGAGAATGATGGTCTAATTAGGAAAATTCTTGCCAAAACTTGACTTGACCGTACCCTACCAATCATATAGCAAATGTTAATACACTTGTCATGTGATTGGTCACTCTCGTTAAACTGTACATCAATCACATGGCAAGTGTAAAACACTCGTCACATGATTAGTTTTGGTGTGGCCAAACCCAGTGCGTGTAAGAATTTCCCGTCTAACGAACCTTCATTGAAAAGAGAAGCAAGAATTAAAAGGAAAATTTATAATTTTCTGACAATTTTTTTTATATAATATTTCGTGCATAGTATAGGATACGAACTAGTAAAACAAACTTTCAATAAAATTTGAATAAAACGAACGAATCCATCAGAAAAAAAAAAAAAAAAAAAAAACTCGAAAAATTCGTAATTAAGGGATCATCATACCATAAATAAAAAGTCTAAAGAAAAACAACAAAAATGAAGCAAACATTGAAAAATTAAGAGAGACACGCATGAACTTTGTGGATTGTGGTAGACAGACAACTAATCAAAAGACCTCCTTACAGTTCACATGAATGCTTATGAGAAGTAGAAGGCAATTTTATGGCGTAGAAATTTTGAAGAAATTAGAAAGTAGAATTAGAACTGAAAAATAAAAAGTTTCTTACATTCTCCATTAAGTACTAATGCAACTAAGAAGAATGAGAGAGAAACTAATATGCTTGTTACTTTCATCGAATATATAAGATGGTATTCATGAAATTTACAAGAGAAAATTTTATGTTTAATGTATCTTGGGGTGGGGTAATTTTTTGTTTTGTTTCGTTTTGTTTTAAATGGTTATGGGGTAATTGATACCAAACCCATACCAAAAAAAAAATTTACATTAAACTCAACCCAATTTATTAACAAACATAGTTTCGACAAACAACTGTTAAATAAATATGGTATGAATGGGAACAACTGTTAAATTATCGGACAAAATTGTTGGTGCAGTGGTAAGTTGTAACAGCAAGATAGCTGGTACCAAATGCATTAAATTATGGGCAAATTTGTAGTTGAAACAAGTCATTTGCAATCCCATTTTCTTACCAAACACAGCCTCAGCCAAGTCTTACAGTATGTATTTATCAAAAAAAAAAAGTCTTACTGTATGTGAACTGTGTGTCCTGGAGTTTGCAGAGGCGGCCGATCTCTTTCTGCTACATTTAGAGAGGCAAAAAAAAAAAAAAACTCGTGAATTAACTGTTGAAAAGTTAAAGTAAACAAGATTCATTTTCTAGGTTCATTTATTTTATTTAGTACATGAATTTACTTATGTATTGTTTTTAGTTGGTATATGAATTTAAGTTATTAGTCATTATTCGTGTATTTTTATTTTAGTTCATGTTCATGTACTAAAAAATAGGATGAATCACATTTAATTGTGAGACATGTATTAGACTAGGTTCACACTAAAAATATTCTATAAATACCCTATGTAGCCATTTGTAACAAGTTAAAGTTCAAGTGAAATAGAATCACTTGTTTCCTCTACTCTTTCGTTATTTTTGCATGTTGAGTATTTTATATAATTGCTCTCCACTTCTAACATTAACTTCGCCTATTGCATTTAATTTCATCAGAACATGGTTGAAGTCATCTATTGATTAAAGATATATCAAAACTTGACATGATAATAAGAAAACAATAATATAATTCATCAATATCCTAAGTCAGCATTTTCCTCAGCAATTATGTCACAGCACCTTCAATCAATCTAAGCACTTTTGTGATGCAATTCATATGACTAAATGAGCACCTTTCCCTTTGACTTATGATAATGGCACTTTATGGCCTTTTGGCTCTCACTAGCTCATTTATAAGCTCCAGATAAAATTAAAGACCTCCAGGTCTGAAAATCATAATTACCAAATTTATTTCATCAAGCATCAGCATCTGGCTGTCAACTATTCAAAAAAATATCTCATTAATTTCACACCTTCTTTGCCCTGGAATCGGGTCCTTATATATTTGAGCCTGACTGCAACAGATCATCAGAACAACTCAGGCAGGACATTGAGAATTTGAGATATATTTCACGGCCAACATGCAAGTCATAAGAATGATTATTCGAGTCGCGCTGATATGCTCACTCTTGCTTCAAGCAGCAGGAACAAGTTTGATCGGCTACGATGTCCTGAGAAGAGGTGACAATTCAGATAATGGAACACAAAAGGGGAGAGTTCCATCAAGAGGTGACAATCCACATGATGCATCACCAAAGAGGAGAGTTCCACCAAGTAACGAGTCGAGGCATCACAGCAGAAACAACCAGGAGATGGACCGAGGCAAAAATGAAACTGGGCACTTGATTAGCACTTATAAGCACGTCAGAAAAAGAACAATTTAGAGATCTGTCATTGTTAGAGATTGAGGATGGAAGACCGCATCATTTCTGGATCCAACTGAAATGCTTATCCTGTTTGCTGCCCATAATAGTTGTATCCAGTAGATCCACTTAGTGGTCAAATTTCCTGGCCATTTATGGCCGCTGTTGTGTAGTCTTCAGTTTCCGTCATATATATATATATATATATATTGTCTTAAATTTTTAATGATGTATTGTACACCATTCCATGGCCAGAGGCATTGAAAAGAGAAAATTGAAATGATTAATTGGTTTTGTAGAAGACAAATGAGATTTCAGTTGTCTAATTACAGAAGAAGATATTCAACCACCTGCCCTAAATCAAAGCTGCGATACATTTCAGCCACCAGATAAAAGAGAATTTTGAGATGCACAACTTCGAGATTGACTTTCAATCAACGGATAACACTGTCAGATCAGATTATCAGTTTTATCTTTCTTTCTACAAACGATAAAGAAGAGAATGCAACAGATGTAGAAAATGAGTCTGTGGAACCTCTGGAGAGTAATTGGAAAATGAGTGAATCAGCGAAGATGTTGAATTTGAAATGGCAAGTATATTGACTTAGAGTAAATGGCAGAAAAGTTTTACTCTAGCAGTAGTTTATTAACTTTTTGATGTCTAATATATTTTTTTTCCTTTTTAAATTTTAAATTTCTATTCAAGTTAAGATTTTTCTTTTTCAATCTTAGATTTCTATTCAAGTTAATTTATTTTTTAAGTTATAGATTCTTATTTAAGTTATAATTCTTCTAGTTGTTATATTTAGAAAACTTCTATTATTCTTATGATCAATCAATAATACAGCTTTTAGGGATTGAGACTTTTTAATAATTATTTTAATATAATTCTTGCTTGTTGATGCTTACTTGCTACATCAGTTGGTAATCGGAGCATGGCTAACCGATCAAATCAGAAAAGTGATTGTGCCAACGATGACTATCATGGAATTGAGGCAACAAGGGAATGGAATCGATAAGTAGATTAATGATTTGATCAATTGGAGAGACGCTTCAATAATGTTGTTGAGATACTTGAAATTCTAGCTTTTGGTATAAACACAAACCGTACAGAGGAGGATTCGAGCCAGTGAAGAGGTGGTTCATTGCCAACCAAACAGAAGATCTATTAAAATATGCAAAGTTCGTCAGCTCAATTAGTCTTACTTGAATTTTTGTCATTTTTCCTTTTTGTCAAACTGTGATTTTTAGTCCACTTTATTTATTTAAAAAAATTACAATTCTAGTGCAAATTGCTAGAATCCAGTTTCACGTGAGCTATGTAAATAAGCGTGCATGCATATCTTGACGCATATTCCATGAATTATTTCAGTTTCGAAATTATTGACGTAAAAGTAGAATTAGAATGAAAAATAAAAAACTTTCTTACAGTCTCCATTAAGCACTAATGCAACTAAGATCGATGAATGAAAAAACAAAATACTTGTTACTTTCATCGAATATATATGATGGTATTCATGAAATTTACATGAGAAATTTTTTTGTTTAAAGTATCTTGAGATGGGCTAATTGATACCAAACCCACACAATAAACATGTAAAAATAAACTAAACCCAATTTATAAACAAACATAATTTCGACAAACAACTGTTAAATAAATATAGAAAGAATGGGAACAACTATTAAATTATCGGGCAAAATTGTTTGTGCAGTGGTAAGTTGTAAAACAGCAAGATAGCTGGTACCAAATGCATTAAATTATGGTTCAATTTGGAGTTGAAACAAATCATTTGCAATCCCATTTTCCTACCAAATGCAGCCTCAGCCAGTTTTACAGTATGTGAAGTATGTGTCTTGGTGTTTGATCGTAGCATATGCAGAGACCGATCTCTTCCTGCCACATTCAAAGAGGAAAAACACTCATAAACAAATTTCATCAAAACGTAGTCGAAGTCGTCTATTGATTAACGATAGATCAAAACTTGATATGATAATAAGAAAACAACAATACAATTCATCAATCTCCTAATTCAGTATTTTCCTCAGCAATTATGTCGCAGCACCTTCAATCAGTCAAAATAATAATCTAAGTACTTTTGTGATGCAATTCATATGACTAAATGAGCACCTCTCCCATTGACTTCTGAAGTTCTGATAATGCACTTTCTGGACTTTTGGCTCTCACCAGCTCATTTATTAGCTCCAGATAAAATCAAAGACCTCCAGGTCTGAACCAGATATCACAACATACGTTAGCAAAGACTAAAATCATAATCACAAGATTTATTTCATCAACCTTCAACATCTGGCTGTCAACTATTAAAAAAAAAATCTCATTAATTTCACACCTTCTTTGCCCCGGAATCAGGTCTTTCTATATTTGAGCCCCAATGCAAAAGATCATCAGAACAACTCAGGCAGGACATTGAGAATTTGAGATATATTTAATGGCTAATCTGCAAGTCATAAGAATGATTATTCGAGTTGTGCTTATATGCTCCCTCTTGCTTCAAGCAGCAGGAACAGGTTTGATCAGCTACGATGCCCTGAGAAGAGGTAACAATCCAAATAACGCAACACATAGGGGGATAGTTCCACAAAGAGGTGGCAATCCAAATGATGCATCACAAAAGGGGAGAGTTCCACCTGGTAAAGAGTAGAGGCATCACAGCAGAAACAACCAGGAGATGGACCGAGACAAAAAATGAAACTGGGCATTTGATTAGCACTTATAAGCATGTAAGAAAAGATTTGGTTAAGCAAAATAGAACGATTTAGAGATCTGTCATTGTTAGAGATTAGGGATGGAAGACTGCATTGTTTCTGGATCCAACTGGAATGCTTATCCTGTTTGCTGCAAATAATAGTTGTATCCAGTAGATCCACATAGTGATCGAATTTCCTGGCCATTTATGGCCGCTGTTGTGTAGTCTTCATTTCCGATAGATATATACAGATATATATATATATATACATATATATTTATGTTGTCTTAAAGTATTAATGATGTATTTTACACCATTCCCTGGCCAGAGGCATTGAAAAGAGAAAATTAAATAGATGGGTTTCGTAGAAGACAAATGAAATTTCGGTAATCTAATTACAGAAGAAGATATTCAACCACCTGCCCTAAATCAAAGCTGCAATACATTTCAGCCACCAGATAAAAGAGAATTTAGAGACACACAACTTCAAGATAAGAATTCCAATAAAGGGATAACACTGGTAAGCGCACAAGATGTAGCAGTACACTGGCAGATCAGATCATCAGTTTTATCTTCTTTCTACGGACAATAAAGAAGAGAATGCAACAAATGTAGAAAATGAGTTTGTGGAACCTCTGGAGAGTAATCGGTAAAGTGAATGCGCATTAACAGCAGAGATGTTGAATTTAAAACAGCAAGCAGATGAATAAATTGAACTACCAAAAACAGAAGTATTATCAACCTTTTAACTGCACGGTTAACTAAAAATTTGAGTAGCACCCCAGTAAAATAGTCAGAAGTGAAACTGTGATTTAACACACATCTCCCGCTCATTTACATACTGCCTCACCAAGATGAAACTATTTATGGGGCACATACAAGCTATGACGCAAACAAACAATGGAGGCTATCATCTGCCAAGTTCTGTAGAAACAAGAAGACTTCTGTTATATTTCTCAAGCGGGCGAGAATGATGTAAAGTAAATGGCACAAAAGTTTTACTCTAGCAGTAGTTTATTAGCTTTTGTATGTCTAGTATGTTTTTTTCCTTTTTAAGTTTTAAATTCTTGTTTAAATTAGGAGGAGGCTTCTATTATTCTTATGATCAATCAATAATACAGTTTTTAGAGAATTTTTCTAATGTTTCTGGATTGAGACCTTTTTAAGAATTATTGTGATATATTTCTTGCATGTTAACGCTTACTCGTTGGGTCACATATGAATAAATTGGACCACCAAAAAGAGAAGCAAGTATAATCAACCTCTTAATTGCATGGTCAACTAAAAATTTGAGTAGCACCCCAGTTGAATAGTCAGAAGTGAAACTCTGATTTAATACACATCTCCTGCTCATTTACATACTGCCTCACCAAGATGAAACTATTTATGGGGCACATACAAGCTATGACGCAAACAAACAATGGAGGCCATCATCTGCCAAGTTCTGTAGAGCAAGAAGAAATAATGAGATTGCAAAAATGAAAATATGGGCTCGGACTATAAGAAGGGACACATGATCAGCCTTAATGTTCATACCAAGAATCTGGTATTCCAAGTACCATGAGAACAGCTAGTAGTTGGCTGAACGAAAGGAAGACACTAGAAGAAAATAGTTCCTATGATTCCATCATTCAACATCGCAAGTTTGACACACCAAATTCACCTTCAGGATTACTTTTCTTCTTTATGAATCATGCCTCCCCTTCCATAAAGTGAACAAGACTCGTAGAACACCAAGCAAAATTTAAGAAGCCCAGATAGAATTAAAGCCTAAAAGTCCAGGTAAGCCAACTAACAGTCATGAATATTGCAATCTATAAAAGCATCAAATGAAAAGATGGCCTAAGCAGCCATTCAGCATAAGGCATCAAAAGGAAAGACAACCAACATAGCCATTCAACACCAGTAAACAGCTGAAATCCACGGATCGATTAGCCACTGATTTCCATGGTTACAAAGTCATACTTATAGGCAAAAGATTTTGAACATATCAGCCAAATCTGCAGAAGATAACATCCATCATCTATCTAATCTAATACTAGTGGTGGTCTCAGAGGAAATACGGCTACAAGAATTCCATAAATCACCTTACCATGAGTGGTTACCATGACAAAACTCCCGGTAAAGAAAACTGAAACAAACATTGTAATGAAAATGAAATTCAAACTCTTGAGAGGTGACAGAGTGGTAAATAAAATAAAATAAAATTCATAAATATGCAATCTGTGGGTGAAAACAGTTCTGATCTCACTTAACTACAACCTTGTTATATATTCCCAACGCATTAGGATGCTTAAAACTTCTCTTGTCCTCAAAGTGGACAGAACTAACAATTCTACATATCAACTGCCGACTCTAGACAAAGCAATCAACATTCTAACTTCCTCGCATATCTAGTAACACCGAGCAAGCTTAGTTACAATTCTACTGTGCATAACCTCAAGCTGCATCACCATATTCCTCAATGGTGCCCTTCATCTCATCTAGTTGTGCAATGACATACTCTAGTTTCTTGCAACAAATCTCGTTCGTTACTCTTGGAACATAGTCACACTTCTCAAACGGTCGATATTCGCATGCACTTTTAATTTCCTCTCGGAGTGTCATCTGAATATCCTATTTAAACAATCAAAATATAAATGCCGAGCAACAGTTGCCCGCATACATCTGTTAGATTCAAAACCCCTAAATTGCAAGAAAATTAAAATTCTAAAAACTTCTACCTAGCAAAAAGAAAGAATCTTAAAACTTCTTCCCTTCACAGACTGTTTTGGAATTGCTCATTCATATATAATATCAATAACAATAACAGAGATAATTAAGAATATAATTTATCAGTGGGGCTTGAAATTGAACAAGAAAAGGAGTGATACCTTGACTGACTGCATGAACTCGCTACAGTAGTTGTTAACGACCTCCTTTCTGGGGCCACTAGGGTTTGCCATTTCATCCATTACTCCGCCGGCTAGCTCCAATACCCTCACTATTCTCTGTGAACACAAAGAACGAAGATCATATCTATGAGCAGTTGTTGAATCAAAACTAAACTAATTTAACAGTGTAAAGAACGAAGATCATATCTATGAGCAGTTGTTGAATCAAAACTAAACTAATTTAACAGTGTAAAATTTGTGAATCAATCTCAATAAGATATGAAGTAATTACCTTTTCAACATTTTGTAGTCGCTGCAGTGAAGTGGTCTGAGTTTGTGGATCCATGTCGGCAGAGATCGCGCCTCCGCCGCCAGTTTCGTAGCGCCGTCGTGTACAGTTGTTGTCACTTCCCCACAATTATTACGCTTTAATCCTGCGGTTTTTCATATTTTCAGGCTGCTCCCAAAAGAAGAAGACAACAAATAAATAGTAGAAAAATTTGCACTTCACCCCCTAAATAATTTTGATTTTGGCACTTTACTCCCTAAAAATTAAGAAAAAGCACTTTGTCCTCCGTGATTATGCCCACTGGAGCTGCCTCCGATCAACTTTATGTGAATTTTCGGATAAGATTAATATTGCGTTTGGTCCATGGATTTCAATAAAAAAAAAAATACAGAGGAGACTAGTAATTTATGTTTCATTTTTCGATATTTTTTATTTTTTATTTTTATTTTTGTTCATCAAAATCCACAATCCAAATATAACAAAATATTATTTATCCCCTTAAATTGTTTGAATTTGAGCAATTTAACCCTCAATGGACTTTTTATAATATTTATAATACTTTACCCTCTACATTCGTTATTTAGAAACATTTAATCCATTTAAAGTATTCTGTTTAACATTTTATCCCTTTAAAAACTTTTACCATCTTTTTAAGTATAGTTATTTTTTTTTTTACTATAATCAATATATATATACCTAGTCTAAACAATATTTGTTTTAAATTTTATTAACACACTTGTCCAATTACTTAGTTAACCTAATCAAGCCAATTTAAACAATATATTCGAGAATATAAATAGTAAATTTAATTTTTGTTATTAAATATTGTTAACCTATTTAATAGGGTCATGATTGAACTATAACATATATATATATATATATATGTAAAGATAAAGATTGCCAGTTGGAATGATAAAAAGATAAAAAGACAACTTAGTTGGGTGGGGTGGGTGTGCTTTTTTTCTTTTTTAATGTTTTTAGGGGGTTTAGTGTAAAAGTCACAATTTTTGAAGTGAAATTTGGCCTAAATAATGTTACTCTCTAATTCACTTTATTAGAATTTTATTGGTTAATATTGATCGAACAAAATAGTTCAATTTCATGCTAGAATTAATAGTTTTAACTACTTTTATTATATTAGACACAAACGAAAACGTAATCAACTTTTAAAAGAAATTATATCTGATATTTTAAACAAGTATTTGATTGGTCAACGAGATATTGTCTTAATGGTCAAGATGGAGGTCCATAATATTAAATTATGGGTTCGATTTATCATGAATACGAGTATTATTCTAATTTACTGTTAGTTTCAATTTGTATTTTATTATTATTTAATAATAATTGATTGTAATAGCTCATGATGTATTTAATTGATTGTAATAGAACGCTTTCCATATAAAAAACAAAAAAATGGCTATTTAATTAGTCAAAATAAATGGTACTCATAACTTAACAATTACTTGCCTCTTAGATTATAGTTAAAACTAATTATCCGGCGGTCTAAGTAATTAAAATAAATAATTATATTTATCATATTGGTTGAAAGTATGTATTCATTACATTAATTAGTTTTGTTTTGGACCATAACATTATTTTTCGACGACAAAGTGGTATAGAAATGTCTAATATTGTTTTGCAAAAACATGTCATCACTAGAAAGTAGAAACTGCAAAAAAAAATATCCAAGTGGCGGTCCACTAGACCAAGGTGTAGGCTATTAGACAAAGATCATGGGTACAAAAGCCCGCACCCGTTTTTTGTTTGAACGTCCATATCCCAAACTACCCAGCAGCAGAAGGAAGAGAGAGAGAGAGAGACAGAGAGAGAGAATCAATGGCGACATCGAAACTGCAAGCTCTATGGAATCATCCTGCTGGCCCCAAAACCAGTCAGTTCTATTTCCTCTTCAATTTTTCGCATACGTTTTTGGTAGATATATAATGTTTCTATAGATTCAGATCCTAGTGTGCTGTCGATTCATACACTTGTAATTCGATAGTGAGATCAACAGAGAGCTTTTTTTTTCCCTGTGTGAGATAATGGATGGTGTTTGCAGTAATTGATTTTACGAAGCGGTTAAGATTCTGATGTTGAAAGGAAATTGAAAGGTGGTCAAATTGGGAATGGAGATTAAGCGGTTAAACCGAGGGCTTACGCATGAATAGAAAATTGATGGATAGGGTATGATTTTGATAATCTCTGGTGTGGTTTCTAAAACTTAAATAACAATCAGTCTGATATACTTTTCGTAAATGTTAAATACAGTTAGTTGCTTCCACATTATTTTCTCAGTAATACATGGAGGATATGATTCCTGCTTCAAGTGCTACAATGAGTGGGAAAAAAGATTCTCTGTCCGGGGAATATGATTCTGTCTTAGAGCGTTCTCGTGAGATTCGTAGCTTGGAATACTATATATTAGCTGAAAATATGTTTTAGAATTTTCTTTATCTGAAAATGTTGCACCTTCCTTGTTTATATGTAGTTCTTTGATCCTTGTTATTTTGTTTTTGGCCAAACAATGGAAATTATTCTAACTTTCTTGTCGTGGAATGCACAACCAAATGTGTATGTGAAACTGAGTTGGTTTTATATTAATTTATTGCAAGGTTTACTTTAACTGGTAGTAACACTGTTGATTGTTGTTGACATTTATAAGCAGATGACTTATGCTTGAATTCATTGTTTTGTTTTTATGTTGTAGTTCATTTCTGGGCACCGACTTTCAAGTGGGGCATTAGCATAGCCAATTTTGCTGACTTCAGTAAACCCCCAGAGAAAGTTTCATATCCCCAGCAGATTGGTCAGTGATACTTGATCTTTATACTCTTGGATTAATTAAATGACTTAGGTTTTCTCTTTTGGGCTTGCAAATATGAGATAAAACTGCATCCGTGGGACTTCTTTTTAGGCTTTCATGGAACTCATTTTGTTTATTTTGGTTAACAGCTGTTACCGCAACTGGAGTTATCTGGTCACGCTACAGCACTGTTATTACTCCTGTAAGTTCAATTGTTGGTATAATGGGCTGTGAAAATGACATTCTATTCCTGTCTGTGTTATTTATGATGAGAGTGACAATTTGCTTATCTGTTCTGATACCGTACATATGTTAATGTTAAAATTTGTACTACATGGCTTATATGCAGTTTAGCTCTAAAGATGACCTTTTCTATGAATGATTAGAAAGACTGCAAAGCTCTGGAGAATCTAGTTATATATTACTGTTTTTCTATTATCTTTGTGTGAAATCCGGCTTTGGCAGTTTCAGACCCATTATTGGAAGTTAAGTGGAAGTCAGTAAAATTGATTGGTATTGAGTGCATGGATTAACCAGTGAAAATCCTAAAAACAAAATATGCCACTTACAAAGTGGAGTCAAAAATATTCTCCTCTCTCTTTATTATCAAGAATCACCTTTTCCTGGCATATTTCCCATTGAATCTCTTTTAGCGGCTCTACTATGGTCAGGTGTTTGTTTATATCAATCACCATGCGCAGAGCATATAAACTCTTATTGAATCAGAACAAGATCCAAATGTTGTTAAATAGTTGCAGCCTTCAATGTATTGACTTTGTTGCTATTCGAGTTAGGTTACTTATTTCTGAGCTAGGACAGCATAGTTGAAAAAATAAGTTTTCTTTGATATTTTGATGTCTATTCATTGAAACCTGTTAATCTAGTGTGATATAGACAGTGCTGCAGTGAATGGGCTCAGATGAAGGATTATTGTCACTTTTCTTTTGTTTTTTTGGAAAGATTTCCTAGTGCCTTCTTTTATTTTCATTATTCTTATCTTTCATTTTATTAATTTTTTTCCATGTTGAAATTTCTTGGTTGGGGTTTGCTTCCTTTCCTCCTAGTTTTAATCGATAGTCCACATAAGTGAATTGAGAGGTAGCAAAGAATGAAGCCAGTTATTGATGATTAGCAATATTTAGTATTCTTTTCCAGCTGTGGGGATTTTTCTATGGTGTTGTTTTTTCCTTTCTTTTTTGCACAAAAAGGAGGGTATTCTTATATTTTTGTATAATGTAAGCTTCATCTGTAGAAGGAGTCATTTCATGTGAAGATAGAGAGAGTGCTCGCTTATCCTTTTTTATTTATGAGTGCTTTTCCACGCTCTAAGCATGCCGCTTTATTACTTCTGTTAGAATTTTGGTGCCACAATGTCTAACCACCTAACAATATTTTTTTCTCTATACTATCATTATTATGGACTGCAGAAGAACTGGAATCTCTTTAGTGTAAACGTTGTAATGGCTGGTACAGGCATTTACCAGCTTGCCCGGAAGATTCGGTAAGTTGGTTTTGTAGGATGTGATATACATACATATATATGTATATATATATTCCCAGTATGGTATGTCGTAGTTTTATATTTGAGGCATGCCCAGGATACCATTACAATATCCTTTCCCTGCTTACAGGCACGATTACTTCAATGAGGAGCAAGCTGCCGTGGCGAAAGAATGAAGACAAAAATCACCCAAGCTGTCTATTCTCATGTAGAGATGAACTCGAATTGCCTCACTGGTTTTTTTTCTTTTTTTCTTTCTCTGTCATTTCCTTTTCATGTTCATCCTCGAGTCCACGGATCTTGAATCATTAAATGGCTTCTCGATCATCAGGCAAAATAATATGAATATGTTCTCTTTGTTCAATAGTTCTGTTTTGAAATGTTTCATCTGGGATGGAGATGCCAATAATAATATTTTCATGTCAATTCTATTGAGGCAGTTCCTTACGGCATGTCTGAATACAATACAGTTAATATGATTCAGAGAGGAGAAATAGTCTTCTTCCTTGGTTTGGCTGGCAACAATATGTCAAAAAAACATATAACCTACTTTCAATCAAATGTAAACGAGGATCCCTAAAAAAATGGGTTAATAAACTGAATAAACCAACAAAATAGATTAAATAAACAGGACAAGTTCATTTGTTAATTACGAGTAGCGAGTCAATCTAGTAAAACGTGTATTTTCATTACATGATGTCCGACATAAAAAGGAACTCCAAATGCACTGCGAATTGTTGATTTTATAATTAGTGTGAAAAAAAATAGTGATTGCATCTCTGAGGAGATGGAACCGATAACAAATTGGACCTCAACAAGAGAAGCAATAAATGAAACTACAGTTACAGCAATATGCCGATTACTTTTCTTAAGCACCAGTAACTTAATAAGCCAGAGAACAACCAAAGTTCTTCAGGACGCTTGGAATGCACCTCTCAAGAGCACTCTCCTCAGGCTTATACCTTGAATGGCAACTTTTACGCCCAATAATGATGGAGCTCGCTCATGCTGGTTAATCTTTATCTTGATCTGTTTTGGGATCAGATTCATTTTCTCCATCGTGAGCCTTGAGGCCCAAACTCAAATCCAACGTGCTTACATTCAGATCGTGCCGTTCAACAGGATTATTCTCTGGAGCCTGTCAAGAGAAATGGAATTGAATAGTTTATAGATAAATATTAATCCAAACTCCTAAAGCTCACTATGCTCAAATATCTCCTATAAAAGGACTAGTTCTGAGAATTGTCAGTGAAATAAACAATAGCTTTTAGAAGGAAGATCTATAAAAACATTAAAATAAACAAGAGCAGAAGATTTATTATGATTATGATGCTTCAGAAGTATTACAATTTCTCAAACATGTTAGCAGATGTTTTAAAAATCTTATATCCTCTCAGAAGATCTCCTGTAAAATGTCTTAAGAATGCATGTTAATCACCTGGCTTTCGTCCATTGGTACATCATTGATGTCAGGCTTTCCTTCATATCCATCACTTTTTGAGGTACCCTCTACTGTGTCTGCATCAATGTCAATTGACTTAGCTTCCTCCTCAACCTGATCCGAGGACTCATTCTTTTGTTCTTCAAGTATAATAATCTATCAAAACATTCCAGAAATAAAAGACAAAACATTCACTTCATGACCTATGCATAACCATAAATCAAGCATTGCTGCGTAAAAGTCATGGAAATTTATAAGTGCAATAACAACAATCAATTGAAGTGGCTGTCATCCATACAAAAACAGGCATTCATATAAAGCTTGGCTCTATAGATGCAGCCCAACTACAGGATCTTGTCCCTGTAACTCTGGAAGAGAACACGGAGACAGAAAGGAAGGGATGGGAATGGTAATAGACAGTGTAGATGTTAGTCATGGAGTGCACTTCCAAGCTTAATGAAAAAAAGAAAGTTCAAGAAAAAATAAATGTCTGGAGACTCTTTTCTATGCCAAATCAATTATTGGTCAATATATAATTCAGATACAAGTATTTAGGTTCTCAATTCCTGGCTTTGAATAGACCATTTCCAGCCCAGGAACCATACTCATGCAGCTAAAGGTAAAATTATGTGATCTTTCAATGCAATATCATTTTCCCACCTAAAGTACTCGTCATTATAGATAATCAAGAACAATGGTAAGACATTCTGTCTCTGTCCTCTCTCTCTCTCTCACACAAACACAAGCGCGCGCGCACGAGAGAGAGAGAGAAAGAGCCACATTGAAAGGGAATGAACTTAATATTTAGCCTAGAATGGGCCCTCTAAATGCAGCCCTTTCTTAATTACTAGAAAACAGCAACAACAGTTTAAGGAAGTCGGGACTTGAGATTGTTAGCTTAACAACATTGATTACTCAATTGACAAAAGTTAAAAGAGTAGGCAATGAGAAATTGATCAAGAATAATCTTCTCGAACATTCCCATAAAAATTTTGACACATAAAACTTTCGTTAATATAAGAATACTGTCCACAGAAATCAAATCCATCTATCTAGTCCGAAACTCTGCATTTTTTAAAGAGCATATCATCCGATCTGTATCACAAATAAAAAATGAATGCAATTGGAAAAAGAGAAGGGGATTTCACCTCAGCCCATAAGATGCTACCATTTGGATACTAACCCAGTGAGACTGTTAGCTGTTAGAACACACATAGTAATAATATTAGCAAGAAAATTTCCCCAATGCTCCCGGGTATGCAACAATTCAAATTCTCCTCCCTCCAAAACAGAAAAACTTTAATCAGGACAGAAAGAAAATCTGGTCCACGCCCCCCACCCTACCCCCTCCCCAGCCAAGAAAAAATGGAAATTTGCCCAACTCCTCAATCAAAGTTTCCAAAATTCAGCCAACGAATTTAAATTTATTCCCAAATTAAAATTTTCTAATACGAAATCAAAACCCTAAACCACCATGCAGATCAGGAACCCTAAATTGTAGCTCATCAAACGAAAAAATCATGAATGACACCAAAGCAAATTCAGTTCTCCGCTAAAATTAAGCTGTCCAATAACAGATCACAGCCCAGAAACAGCACAAAGATATAAAAACACAGGCATACAATCAGAACTCGCAATCAAATTAACCAAATTGGGATCAAGTTAAATCACAGGTAAATACCGGAATATACTTGAATTTTCTCCTCGGAGGTTCCTCCGCAGCGACGTTATCGTCTTTGTTTGAATTCTTGGAGTCAGCATTGCAATTATTACCATTATTGCTGCTGTTACTATTACTATTACTGTCTTTATTTTGGCTGGGCGTGATCGGGGTCCACTTGTAGAGCAAAACGTGTGAAGAGCCGTTACCGCCGGTGACGGTTCCGTTCGCCGCTGTGTGATGGTGGTGGTTGGAACTCGACGGCGGCACATGAACCCACTTCTTCTTCCACTTGCGAACCGGACC
>JAOWBU010000748.1:0-25000 GCA_026212405.1 Petrea volubilis
TTATGGGATAGTGGGAATATAATGGAAGAATAGGGGTTAGATTGTGAATATATGAGTTTTGTGGTCTTGGAATGACATTTTCACAACATTATGATGGGAAATTTCAGCCCAAATACGACTCGATCGAATCAATATTAATCACATGACAAGTGTTTTATACTTATTTTGTAGTTAAAATTGTCATATGTATTTATTGAATTCAACCAAATCAGGCCGAATAATGATGACATATTTCATCTCATACCTTTTTTACCCCCTTCTTTGCACATTATTGACTCCAAAAGATTTAATTGATATTTAATTTCGCGAATCCTAATCAATTATAAAATAATATTTACATACATATATGTATGTGTTTGCGTATTTGAATTTGGCAATGATAATCGATGATACGACACGTATAAATGTTTAATCTATAAGCATATTAGTCATGCAATTTTGATGAATTGAAATCAAAATAGTTTTTTTTTTTCTTTCGTACTACCAAGAGAAAGAGTGAGATTCAGAAGCTTATATGATTCTTTTTATTCTTCTATTATTTGTCAAAAATGAACTCAAAAGAGTTTTAATACATAAGTTGGTTGCAAAGTACACAAATTTGAAATAGAAAATTTAGTGGGTTCTTTTCTATGTGCTTTTTCGTTTTTTCAAACATTGGATTTATGTTGAAATTGAGGTTTTATAAGCAGATAAATCAAACCGGAAAATTCTTTAATACGCCGGGCTTGAATCTCACTTGTATACCAAACGATTTAACTTGCGTCACATTATTAATTAACTTACAAAAAAAATACCAACATATAATATAATTTCAACCATTTAATCCATTCTAGAAGCTCGATCACCGGGTTCGTACAATGATTTTCCAATCAAACCAATAATGGCGATCTTTGAAGGAAAAAATAACTCCCAACCTTTTGGGATGAGACCAGAAATTTGTGGAATTAAAAGGTGAAATAGGAAAATTAGCTTGAGAAAATACTCAAATTCAAAACTGGACCCCATATGTTTTACTTTTCTGGCACTTTACAAGGATATTTCAACAAGACATTTAAAATCTTGAATCATTGTTTTGTCTCAATGGACTAGTGACTAGCCCGAATGTCAAAGTCTCAAAAGTATTAAAATTGATTTGCAGAACCCTCAAGAATTTTGTGGAGTCAAAAAGTGACCGCTCCCCAAAATCTCTCTCTATCCACACACACACACACACACACACACAGAGTGCCATTAGAAAGCAGCCTTCATTCAGGAATGCAGGTGAGAAACATATAAAGAAATATAAGGACAATACACCACAAAAAACTCAAATTGGGATATCACATGAAGCCTTTACACTAAGTAGCATGAAGCAACTATCTGTACATTTAACATTTTGGGGTTTGATCTATACAGCCCTGGATGGAATACATAATGAGATAATACAACACAATCTAGATTCTAAAAAATGAGAGAGAGAGAGAGAGAGAGGGAAACGAACCATGATCTGCAAGCGGTTCCTTCTCCGATCTGAAAAAAAATCGGGGATAAAAGAATGAAGTGGAACTCTGAGTCCTTGTATTCACAAAACATGTGCAATCAACAGGTTCAGCATACAAGCACTGCTAGATGTGCCTGCTGAAACTGCGAGGAGATGCTGAGCCTGAAGATGATGGAAGGGGTCCCTTCACGAATGGGTGGTCCAAGAGCTGAGCAGCTGTCGGCCTCAAACTTGGGTTGACTTGTAAACATGAAAGTATGAAATCGCTTGCATCGGTGGATAGAGATTCGGGTATAGGCGGTACCTCACCCTTTCCTATCCTAAACAATGCTGCCATTTGCTGTATCAGAGGGAACGAATGGTCAAGCCCCAGAAGACCATGTATAAAGTTTGTTGCATAGTACTTCTTTTCAACTTTTGTGTATGTGGGTACGTGCATTGGTGGGGGAATGTTGTTGCTTAAGAAGTGCGAACAGCAGTGCAAGCAATAAAAATCACTCCCACTCACTCCCACATCTCATATATTTCTCTAAAAACATCAATCCAGTCGTGCAATTATTTTGGCTAGATCATGATAACAACATTCATAGGGTAAACGTCTACTGTATAACACGCACTGATAATCAATCTGTCCTAAGTTTTCCAAGCAACAGCGCATCAAGAGATCACAACTCAAGAATTTGTTCATACAAAGACGATAAAGAAAGCGTGTCATAGGAGAAAATTTTCAAGTCATTCAAAAAGTTCAAAATAGTGATATGTTTGTTTTTACTTACGCATTCCAAATGGGAGTAAGGAAAACGTCTGGTTAACATTTCCAATACCGTGCACCCTAGACTCCATATATCTGCTGGAAGCCCATAGCCTCGGCTCCGTACAACCTGCAGCCGCAATGGTATGATCATCAGTAAAATATTGCACTGTTAAAAGTTTCGTGGATATAGCTCTCCTGCACCGACCTCGGCAGGAACAAAGGGAAGAAATAGTTGTACTCACAACATAGAATTACATGTTAAATTATGTGGGGAATACGAGGATGATCAAAATCCAAAACGATAATTAAAGTCTTCGCCCCTATAACTATATGCATGACATAAAATATCCCTCTCAAGTCTCAAAATTACATATATCTCCTTCATAACTTATTTCCATGTAACATTAACCCCTTCTGTTGATTATTGCATAGCTAAATGGTGGTATTAACCCAAAACACGGTGAAATTTTTAAATTGTTCTCATGTGTATGAATGATGTTATCCAAATTTATTAATATACTTTTCTGGTTTTGATTTAAATCTTGATGATCACAGGGCGTATGTGTAATTTTAAACCTAAGAGACAAAGTTTGTGTAACTACATAATTACAGGGCAGGTCAGTGTAACTGACCCAAATTCAAAAAAATTTCACACAGTACTCTTCCAGATGCAACCTATTATTGTCAAATACACAGGGTTGGATAAGGAATGCACCTCTCTCTCAGGGAAGTTTGCTTCCAAAATTTGAAAATTTTAGTAATCTTCCAAATAAGTGGATTTGCTCAGTTCTGTACTATGTGAAAAGGGCTGGGACTAGATTTCATCAGAGAACTAGAGAAATCAAAATTTAAGAGAGCAGAAAAGAATGAACGATTTGCGGGAAATTTATATGATTATTCCTTTTGTTCAGTTTTGGTTTGGGGGGTTGGGTACAAGATTGGAACTTGATCTCACCGTTACTGAAGACAGTGAGATTGGTTTCCCCCATCTTGATCAAGTAACAAAGAGATTGGATACAGAGTCTCTCGCTAGGAAGATCATTCTCTATGTTATTTCATTTTCTCAAGAATGAGTCAACTCATACTTAGGAGAAAGAAGAACTCTTTTTCATTTAGGTTAGCCAATGAATGTTAGACAGAGGACATTCTTTAAAAAAGAGAGGGTTGGACAAACCTCAGGAGCCATCCAGAATGCAGTTCCCTTGCAAGACTTCACATCATTCAACGCAGTGGCCTGCATGATTAATTGCAAAATGTCAAGTACAAAATCGATAAAAATTATAGCAAACCATGTCGTATGCTATGAAATGCATTCCGAAGAAAATGAGAAAAAAGAATGGGAGACAAGAGATTAAACCTTTGCAAGACCAAAATCTGCCAGTTTCACCGAACCATTTGTGTCCACCAATATATTTGCACATTTTATATCTCTGTAATAGACAAGAGGCAGAATGATATGAAACTAAAAGGATGATCTCATATCAAAAATATGCTCCAAAGTGCAAGTTTTAAGAGGAAATGCTAGAACTGATTAAAACCAGAAAAAGCATAAAAACCCGAAAAGTTTGGTTAATCACCTGTGGATCACATTTCTCGCATGCAGATATTTCAAACCACGTAAAATCTGCCTTGTATAAGCAGAGACCAGTGGAACTCGGAGCTCATATTTCTGGTAAAGGCTCAAGAGGGAGCCTTTGGTAACTAGCTCAAGAAAAATGTAGAGATGCGATTCATCCTACAAATAAGAAAGGACGGGGGTGGGGGGATAAAGGATCAGCAAATCTCTCAGATTTAGCGAGAGAAGAAGAATTTGCAAGATGATAATATGGAGAATCTACAATGCCATGAGAAACTATAAAAAATAATACAAATGGAAAACTAAGTGAAATACTACAAATTTAATACCTTCTTTGTGCCATAATACCGAACAATGTTCTCATGTTCAAACTGACTCAAAAGAGCGATTTCCTACGAAAAATTTGAAGATTAGAGGAGTTAGGAAAGAACGATAAGTAGTATCATACTAAGCCACTAGATATAGAAAAATAATGTTGTGTGGCATGCAACAAGCATCATTATGAGGGCTGATAGACCTGTTCAAGTTGGATGATACGTTGCTTTCCGTCATCCCCTTGATCAAGTAAAGACACTTCCTTCACAGCAAAAAAGACTCCATCACTGCAGCAAAGAAAACAATGAAGTCAACAATCGAAAGGAACATCTTAAAATTTGACTTTGTCATCTACAAGATCAAGCTTAAATCTTGACTTGAGCAACGCAAAAAATAGGTACAACGAAACGATAATAACACTACAAGATTTTTTTAGGAAAGGAAAAAAAAAAAAAAAAACACTCAATCCCTAACTTCAGCATTTTCTTCAAGCTTAACTCATCAGCCAATCCCATAATCATCGCTTATGCATAACTGATACCATTCAACAACAGTATAACTAATACTGTACAATAGGAATATATACTTTTTATGTTCACATACAAAGGCTAAAATTAGCTCCATGCTCAAAACTGATAACGCAAGTTAGCATAGCGTATCAATTAAACATAAAAAGTAGCATTACTTACTCGGCAATTCCTTCATACACAGATCCAAAAGATCCACGACCCAGAAGCTCACCCTTCTGCCACCCCTCGATGACGCGCCTAAATTTCCCTCTAGGCGAAATACTCGAAAAAGGAGTTGTGGTACTTGAAGAATCATCATCATTTGAGGATGCAGTAGTAAAAGAACAAGATTCAGAGAGCACACTGTTCTTCTCCCTGATAAGCACACTTCTCCTCATATCCTCCTCATTCTCATTGAAACAAAGTTCTCTCGCAAACCCGGAAACACATGTCTCATCGTCCAAAGCAAATCGTCTTGATGCACCGCAAGCGAGGCCCTCTTTATCGATCATGGGTAACGTCATTAAAGATGGTGGCACCAAAAAGGGCGGGCGAACGCCCTTAATGCCATTTCCACGGGATTCATTTGATCTACCAGATACATTATTATCACTAGCAACTGCATCACTTATCCTCACACCATCTCCTAGTCTCCTAGATAGCTCACTAACACCACTACCAAAAACATTAACACTACTTCTATCCACATAACCAAGATCTGGAGTTTCATCCAATTTCTTACTAACTACATCAATATTATTATGTGAAAATCCAACATCTACATCATTGCCCTCAATTGGCTGATTCACGTCAAGAACCCTAATACCACCGCTAGGAAGGGAACACCCAACAGCATCATCACAAACAGCCTCCGGCTCCAGATGAGATATGGGCTCAAATTTCTGATTACTAAATGCAACAGGAGCAGAAGATGATCTCACCTTCATAGCTTCATAATCCTCCGGCGAGATCGCGAAATCCTCAATCCCAGAAAACCCAAATGTCTGGCAGATAATTTCGAACTCCCCATCGTTCCCATCGACGCGAAAGCTCGTCTTGCCGCCGAACAAATCGAGGGAGCGCGTGCGCAGGGACTCCTCCGACGAGAACAATGACGACGAAGCTGAAGTAGACGGAGAGTACTCGTAGTTGATGTTCTTGACGGCGTTGCGCCGGTCGAGCTTCTTCGGCTTGGCGGATCGGCGGCTCGAGCTGGACCCCGACCCGGAGCCCGACTCCATACGACTCTTGCGGCGCTCGGAGCTATGAGAGAAGAATTTGGGCAAGCGATGCATTGTGATGCCAAAGGGCTAAATCCATGAATCAATCAACAAGAACTGTCAGCTCTTGCTCAATTCTCGGGCATCTTCAGCTCCAATTTTTCGATTTTCTTCCGAAATATTGGGAAATTTCCTCGATGCTGGTATGGGTTCTGGAGCTGGAATTTCAGCTTTTGCGCTGTGTGTGTGTGTGTGTGTGTGTGTGTGTGTGTGTGAAATATGAGGAAATGGGTAGGAAAGCAGAAGACGACAGAGACTAGTAAAAATGGCGTCGCGAGGAGAAAAAGGAATAGAGAGGGAGTAAATTAATGGTGGTGTGGAGCAAACGCGGTCCCACCGATTCAAAACCAGGTGGGGTTCGAAAATGTTAAAGAAAATTTCTGAATTCGACTCCTCTTATTTTTTATCTCTTTTTTTCTAGTGGGTGTGTATACGAAGATATTACCTTCTTGTTTTTTATCCATTTTTTTTTTGAATAAGTATATGTGTGGAAAAATATTTTTCAGTTGATATCTATAGTATTTCGAATTTTCTTATTCTCTATTTCTTTTTTTTAACTGAATATGTATATATAAATATATTTTTCGATAGACATTTATAACTATCCGAGATGATTATCGAAAAAGAAGTTGGAGTGATAAATAAAGATAAATTAATTGGGGCTTAATTAAATTATTATATGCTAGTTGCCCTAATACATAAGTTAATACTTTTTCTCTATTTTCTTCCTTAATGTAACAACTTTTTCTTTCTTTTTTTTTTAAAGACAGAGACTTATTAATGGAGTAAAGTATCATATTAAATTCCTCAAATAATATTTTATCTCAATTTAATTAAATTGTTTTATTTTTCAACTTTGGTTGATAAATTTTAAAAACTTAGCTCTAATTAGGCACTTTCAATCTCTAGTTATTGCTTTGTTCGCTTGATATGATTATGTGTGATATAAGGTGACATGAATTCAATTTAAAAATTTGTTTTCATGACTTAGGTCTCATTAAATAAGTAACTAAAAGTTACAAATATATATATATATATATATATATATATATCTCTAAAAGGTGATTTCAATTTTTAATTTACTTCAAAAAAAATTAAATAAAAATAGAAAAATAAAACAATGTATTACTCCTTTTTTTTGAGTTTGAGTTCCACTAATATGGTTATTAATCTACCGAATAGCAGTATGTGGCCTTATTATATACAAGTTAGTATTTTTATTTTTTTTTTGTTTGTTTTGTATTTGATAATTATTGATGTTTGATGTAGGCTCATTTACATGTGTTTAAAATAAAGTGTTTCTAGAGCGATACTTTCTACAATATAATTTTTTTTAAGCTAAGTAGCGTTGCGTCTAAATACGGTGATTAAAATGCTTTTAAATATACTTTTATTTGAAATAATAGTTTCTAAAAAAACAAAAAACCTTTTTCCAACATTTTCTTTATGTCTTCTGTTTTTTTTAATTCATCAAAACACAATTGTTTTGCTCCGAAGTGCTTAAAAAAAAATATGTGTTTCTCCTCTGAAGAAAATCCCATCCAAATGGGCTCTTAATTTCCATTCGAGATAGTGTAATCTTCATTCGAATGTATTGATATATATATAGGAGGTGGCCGGGGTAGAAAAGTAAGCTATGAAAATTAATTATCATTTTAATTTGGCCCCGAAAAAAGTAACATCCACGTTTTGTCATTGCCCAAATACACCAAACCTGAGATAGGAAACTGTTTGATTTTTAACCTAAAAGTTGTTTTTGTTTTTTTGTTGGTGAGAACATAAAAGTGCATTTATTTATTTTTATTGAATTATGACACTTCAGCTGGGAAAATTCTTATATTCAATGACTCTATTTCATTTCATATTTATTTTATTTGACAAAGACATTTAAATATATAGAACATCAATAAATACAATTATCCATCACATTTGACCTATATTTTCACTTTAGTCCATTAATTTTCAAATTCACCATTTATAGTCCCTGATATATTTAAAATATTCCCCCTGTTTTGCAAATAGATGTTGTTTTAAGATTTTTTTTTAATCTTAATTTTCTCATATTTCAATAGAAAATCTATTATTTTTTTTTCTAATATACCCTTAAACTCTAATTAATATCTGTTATAATTAAAAAAAACCAAACAATTCATTAATTATGAAAATATTTTAGTCGAATTAATCTATAATTAATATTATTAATCCATTTACTTGAGTCCTTATACAATAATTTTAAAAAGACATTTATTATGGGTCGGATGAAGTATTAATAATTTAAAATTTGAAATGATTGTTGAACTGCGAGATAAATCAAGTAAATATTAAGTATTAATACATTTCTTGAGTTTTAAATGCTAATCTAATTAGATGATATATTTAAATGTTTCTTTTTAAACACTATCAAATTTAATTTTCACATAAAAATGACAATAAAAATCGCTTGAAACGTGGTTGAGAATCCCGTATGACGTCATCTGATTACGTCACTCCTTACATATAGCCTCCGTGTTTTGCACGGAAAAAATAATTAATTAATTATTTTCTGCTTTTTATAAACCCATAAAGTCGCGATATTATGGGCCCACACTGGACCAGCCTGTAAACAGCCAATCCAAACATGCCAATCATCGTCTCTCTGCATCAACATTAAATTTTAAATTCAAATGGTGCTTTGCACCAACCACATCTGATAATTCCTCACTTTTGTAAAAATTTTAGTACGGATTAAATTTAATCAAATTAGTACTAATTGCTTAACATAGGGTTAATTATCTACACTCTTTTATAAAACGCTTGCACCATCTAATAAATGATTGGTGTGTCTGGAGCCCGTTTTGATTGGCTATTTTCGAAAGAGAAGTATTGAAAAAAATAAAAACACTTTAGCGAAAAAAAAATTTGTTTGAACGAGCTTTTAAAAGAAAGTAGAAGTCAGAAGAAAAAAAATTCAAAAGTGATTTTTTTTTAAGCTATCTAAAGTAGATTCAAATAAAAAATATATTTTAAAGCATTTTTAATTAATACATCCCAAAGCAAAATTACTAGATTAAAAAAAATTAATAAAGAGCACGACTCGAGAACTATTTATTTTTTTAAATTATCCAAACAGGTCCTTCATCTTGCATTTCTTTTTCTCTATCTCGATCTCTATCATTCTCCATGTTCTCTCTACATTTCTTTTGTAGAATAGTATTATAGTTTCTATTCTTTTTTTTTTCTCCCATCTCTTCTTCTATATCCCTATCTTTTTTTTTACTTTTTATTTATTTGTTTATTTATTTTTAATCTTTGTTTTTTTATAAATTTAATAAAAATATAAATTTTAATCAATTTTTAATAAATTTAATATAAATACTCAAAATAGTTAAAAATGTAAAATTTTAAGTGTATACTATTCGAATTTTTAAACATATGATCAAATTATACATTTTTTTTTAATTGCACGTGCACCTAATGCACTTCACCACTAGTATTTATTATATACCACCAATGCGATGGTCTATTGTAACTATGGTTATTGGCTATGATGGTTTGGGTTCAAATTGGGCTTTATTATATCAAATTTAAAATAAATTTGAGTTCGGAGTGTACTCTAAATCAATTGTTGGAAAAGGGTTTGTCGCTTATCGTATATGGGTTGGTAAACATTTAACATACTCAACATATAATATAATATATATATATATATATATGTTTTATCCAACATAATTTTGCATATTTTTTCTTTTTTATTTGTTGGCTAACATATTCATTAAGTCGGGTGAGTAACCTTGCTACTTATATATTTCTCGTTAGATCCATTTAGAATTCATATGAGTCCATGTAGAACCTAGCACTTGTTAAACCACAAAAATCAATATGCATCTACCTATAAAAAATTAGAAGCCAACTCAATTCAAAACTATTTAGATTGGGTTGGATTAACGTCTTTGAAACCATTTTGTTATCCCTAAACAATTTTGTGATTGAGTTAATTGTTCATATCTTGATTACTATACAAGTTTAAACTTTACCAAGTCGCATTAAACTTGCTAATTATGCATGTAATCGAAAGTGAGCGATTTTTCCACAAAGTCATATGAGTCTTTATAATGGTCATATATATATATACACATATATATACATATATATATATAAATTGATATTTGATGATGTATTTTAAGATTATTGATATGCGTAAAATGGTAATGTAATCGATTTACTATAACAAAAAAGCTACACCAAGTATTCAAGCCTAACCTTTAATGTATAATAATAATAGAAAAAAAAGAATTATATTTATCACTAGTATCTAATACGCGCCAAAGCACGGGAAATGATATTATTATTTACATATTATTAGAAGTTTCATTAGATAAAATATAATTTGATGAAAATAAATTAAATCGATTGATTTTTGTATAACATGAAATTCAAAAAAAAAAAAAAACATTCGATAGAAAAGTTCAAGATAATTAGCTAAAAAATTCAACCCAAAACATAATATGTTCAGTTTGAATATTAAATTTCAAGTAATTGATAAATATTATAAATAAGACATCACAAAAATAACAATCTCATGGTTCGATTTGAATCAATATGTCAATATCTTATTTTAGAGTTGTATTTTTTTTTTGGGTAATTATGAATAATCGTATACGAAATAAAATAAAACCAAAAATGAAAACATTATATCTTAAATTGTGGATAATTGTTTGATTTTATTTGGATAATTATGAACAAACATATACAAATTAAAATTTAAAATTATTGCAATTTCAATTTTTTTTATCACAATAGGACACGATAAGATTATTAACTTAATTATGCATATATATTAGGAAAGTAATCACATGACAATTACAATTGTTATTACAAATCCTCATTCAAAAAAAAAATTTATTACAAGTTATTAAATGTTAATTAACTTTTGATATCTCATGTTCATGGCACGAGTTAAATTAAAGAATTGAATATCTTGACAAATATATATAATTTCATATAAATAAAATCTGAGTATGTTGATCAAATTGATTTTCAATTAATTTATCTCTCTCTCTTTTTGGGCAGATATTGCTTTCGTAATTTCGGGAATGAAGCATTAAAAGTTACTCTCCTCCCAACAAATACATTTCTCAAAATTCGAACTTGTGTTCTTATCTGTGCCAGGATCAGAGTTATTTACCGCTCGACCAACAACTTGTTGGTGTCTCTCTCTCACACACACGTAACGATTTGTTTTTTCGTTATTCATATAATCCGATTGTTTTTACTTAAAATGACATTAATTGTACTTATTTAATTGATTAATTACACAATTAGACGTGCCTAAAAACGAGATTTGGGCTCCATTAAATCCAGAGTAGAGGTTTTTCAGTTATGAATTAGAAAGCCTTGTTATAACTCCCCCTCTCCTCTCTCTCTCTCTGGACTCTGTATATGCCCTAATATTCCAGTATATACATATATTTATCTCTCTGCATTGTCCATTACAAAAGTTTCCAATACATAAATCTCTCTCAAATTCGCCGCCTGCATTTTCATTCTCTCAGATTGTACGCACATGCAATATATGTATATTGGTTTTTGAATCCTTTTTTTTTTTGGCAGAACAAATTCAAAAATCAGCCGGGATTATATGCTATTGCCGTAGAAATATAATTTTTTTATATTGGTAATTTTGGCGGTTTTGGGGCGATTAGGGTTGTTTTTTATCGGATCCCTGTTTTGCGGTTGCACTATCTGAGGTAGGGTTACTCGTCTTTTTATTGATCTATTGGTTTGTTTTTGAATTTTTCTGTGTGCGTGTATCGCGTTGTTTTTCTGCGTAAGGAAGTTGGTATGTGTGGATTGGCTGAACCCTAGTGCGTGGCGTGATTGTAGTACGAGGTTTTTGGTTTGCTTCCTTGATTAATCCACCCCACATTCTGTTGTGGGGGGTTAGCTTGGGATTGAGGGTTGATAATTTGAAGAGGGGGGAAGTGGTGGGCTGATCGATTTTGAATGTTGCAATTGGACTGTGATTTTGTTCGAAAGTGAGGCTCGGTTAAGTGGGTTGCCGTGAATGGAGTGAGAGAGAACAGGGATTTTGTTTTTGTTGGTTGATTCAGTAAATTTTTGGATGGTAGGATTCTCTAGAAGTTGAAGAAGGAGAATCCATGTAGTTGAAGGGTATGCTAATTCACGTGTTTCTAGGCCTGGAAAGAATTTGATGTGCGTCCCTGGTAAAAAGTTTGGCGTTTGTAGAGTTCTCTTCGCCCTATTAAGGCAGCAGCTTTGTGTTCTGTATGGAGGTAACGAAGGGGGTGCATCGAGTTTAGCATTTCCCTTCCCTTCTATTTGTTTTTGTTTTTGTGTATGGCAAAATTAGATCACGTTCAATGCTGATGGAAACAACTGAACAAGCGCTAGTTCCCCAGTGGTTACGATGTACAGGAAATGTTGCCCGAGGGGGTGCCTCAGCGCACTCAGGTATCGCTTACTTGTTAACTCTTCTACTTGGTTACGTGGAGCATTTGTTTGTTTTGTTCGTGTGTCTATAATTTCTGCGCTTCTCCTCAAGTTACCACCAATTTTAATTTTTTTGTCTCTATTTTCATTTCTTTGTGGTAGATATATCTTCTTCTGTGCGTTCCACTCGAAGTCAGTCATTTAGGAGCAATAGTGAGAAACATAGCCCACGGTTTCTGGACAGAAGTTCATCGTCCGATTCTAGGCGTAGTTCAAGTAGTAATGGCTCCACAAAGCATCCATATGGTAGTTTTACAAGGAGCCACCGGGATAGAAACCGTGATAGAGAGAAAGACAAGCCTATTTCTGAGGACATCTGGGACCATGGCTATTCAGACCCATTGGCAAGTATATTAACTAGTAGAGCTGAGAGGAGTGGCTTTAGGCGTTCTCAATCATTGGTTTCAAGAAAACCTGGTGAAGTTTTGCCTCGCAGAGTAGAGGACTCAAAAAGAAGTACTGGCAGTCAAAGTAGCAGTAATGGTGTGCTTTCTCGGGGAAATAGTCTTAGCGGCATTCAGAAATCTGCATTTGAAAAGGATTTTCCATCACTTGGAACTGAAGAGAAGCAAGATGTGACTAAGAGAGTCTTGTCTCCTACTTTGAGTTCTGCTGTTCAGAGTTTGCCCATTGGCAGTTCAAGGTTTCTGGGTGGTGAAAAATGGACTTCTGCCCTAGCAGAAGTGCCTGCCGTTATTGCCAATAATGGCATGGGCCATTCTCCTCTAAAACAGAATGTGGCTACCTTTCCCACTTCTGCTTCTGGGGCATCTTGTCCAGCAGGTCTCAACATGGCTGAGGCATTGTCACAGCCTCCGCCCGAAGTTCGTGCTATTCCTCAGGTAAATAATTTATGACACCTTTTATGTATTTATGGATTTATCTTTTGGCAGTGGAACTATGTTTGATGTGAACACCCTTTGCCGCATCCTGCAGCTACCTGATAAGAGCCAGAGGCTTGAGGAATTGGCCATTAAGCAGTCAAGACAATTAATTCCCATGACACCCTCAATGCCTAAGCCCTTGGTAAAAGGAGTTAATGTATGGATACTCATTTCTCTGTAGATGTCATCTTGAACTTTTCTTTTTCTTTGGAAGTTCTCTGGGATCTGTTATAACCCCTTAATTTCATTGGTCCTCCGGATTTAATTGATGGTCATTTCTGTTTTACTTTATAATTTTGTTCCTTGTGTCCTGCTTCGGACCTAAAGTTAGGACAATCCCTCGGGAAATGCTATTAGAAGCAGAAATGCAAAATTTCTCAAGCATTTGCTATTTGCAATGTGTCATTTCTATGTCTGATCTTACAAGAAGTCTGTTGTCCTTGCATATCATAGACCTGAAAAGTTGATGTAGGTCGTGCCCGTTTTGTCAAGCAGGCAGCCTTTTCTTTTTTTATTTTTTATTTTTTATTTTTTATCCTTTCATTTTCTTTTTGGTTGGGGGTGGGGTGCTGGTGGTGGCAATGGCCCAATGATAAACAATAAAATTTTGGAAGGAAGAGGATAGTGAAGATCACTTTTAAGGATCATAGCTCTTGTATTCATTTAGCTTGCTTTTTTCCTCTGTATTCCGTCCTTCTAACGTGTGCTTGGGGATTAACCAAATGGAAGTCTGAGAACATAAAAACGACTTAGTATCTTTGCCTCTAAGATCTTAACAACATTAAGTACTAATAATTTTTGACATCTATCCAGGTCTTATGTTGAAGAGGTAAATAAATATAGAAGAAAAAAGAATGGCAGTCATAAAAGCATTTGAAAAATTTAGGAAATGCACCTCTTATAAAGGTGTGTGTTTAGGGGCGAATAGATAGGTATGGATTATTTGATCAATGATAATCTTGCCTATTCTTGTCCCTGAACTCTACCCATCCTCTGTCATCTGTCTTTCAGCGGGAACCTTTACTCGTTTTTTTTACCTTTTCTTTCCAGTTTCTTTGGCTGTTGATCTTTCATTTATAAATTGACAGTTGCTTCTTTCATTTGTGCTACAATGCGTTTGGGTGTGCATGATATTCTGTTGTCTTACGATTAAGTGGAATAAGGATAGTGAATGTATGAATTTATTTGAAATATTATTTTCAGGGCCTTACTTCTGGGGACAAATCAAAACACCCAAAGATTGCAGTAAGAACAAATGAGATGATTGTGGCTTCCAAGGGTGTCCAGCCACAGCCCCATTCACCTCATCTTTCTAATCATTCTCGTGCTGGGCAAGGTGGATCTGATTCTGCAGGTACTTCTCACAGCGGGAAGTTTCTGGTTCTCAAACCGGGGCGTGAAAATGGTGTGACTATTGCAAAAAAGGATGCATCTATCTCAACGGTTGATGCTAATGGTCGTGTACTTAATGGCCAGTTTGCTATGGCTCCACGGACTCCAACTGCATCAATGAGCCAAAACAATTCTGTGGTTTCTGGTCTTGAAAACAACGTTGCTGCCTTATCACTTAGTTCCAGGTCTACTCCGGACAAGAGATCCTCTCAATCACTGGCCCAAAGCAGAAGTGAATTTTTTAACCTCATGAGGAAAAAAAACGCAAAAAATGGAAAAACTGGTACCTCAGTTTCAAGTTTGGCTGTTTCATCTCCCAGTGCACAGACACCTGGAGGAATATTTAAAGAAGGCGATGCTCCAGTATGTCCTCCCATTTTAGGGAATGGTAATGGGCATGATATTCCTGAGAAGTCAAAATATATTCCTGATGTTGGAGACGATAACTCGTTTTGTAATGGAACGATCTCTCCTGATGAAGAAGAGACTGCATTTCTTCGTTCTCTTGGTTGGGATGAAAATGGTGGGGAAGATGAAGGCCTCACCGAGGAAGAAATCAATGCCTTCTATCAGCAGGTGAGTTATGTATACAAACTCATTATTAGTTTGGTGTATTGGTGGACTGAATTTCAATACATATAATGTTGTGCTTAAGATTTTTGGGTTGCTAGTTTTAAATTGAAAACCCGAGGTTAGTATAGCATCCCTCAGGCCAAAAAAAAACAAAAGTAAATCTATCGAGGTAACATAAACAATGATGAGGATGGGGGTAATTTTGCTTCTCCTTTGAATCATGTTGTACCAGTAAGATTTGATGAGGATTTTGACTCCCTTTTACCCCTGGCAATGCTTAAGATAGATAAATGAAAACTTCCCAAGAATAATCTCTGCATTATTATCCTTAGCAAGTTAAGTCCATCACAAGTTTTGCCTCTATGATGATCATGTTAGTCAAAAAGGTGAATACAGTTGATTGACTTCCCTTTTTCTTTTCTGTTTTTTTTTCTTTTCGCCCTGAATTTTTTGTCACAGTACATGAATAGGAGGCCATCTCTGAGGCTGTGTGGAACTTCTCAGTCAAATGACCCGACCGCATCTGAACTTCAGTCCACTATTTCTGGCATCACAATTTCTGAAGCCAGCTCCTCTAAATCTGAAGCTTGATGCACGAGTCATGCTGAAGGTATCTGGGGAATTCTATTTTTTTGACAAGATTGGTTTTTTTCGTTTTCTCATACACTTAGCTTGGAGGAGAAGGCAAGGTGATGATTGGTTTTTGAATATCTATGGACGGAATAAGAATTACTGTGACCTCAGACTGATGCTGGGAAAAGCGCGAGTTCGTCAAAATCATAACTAGAAGATTTGATAGTAATGGCCTTTAATGTTTACATCAACACTAGCTTTGTCCGTTTGACATATTTTGTCTAGCATTTTGTTGAGATGTCGCTTAGAATTGGGGAAGAAAGTTCTACTTTATTTTGGTCAGTTTTACAGGAATGGCAAAGAGAAGGAAAGTCGGTCACAGTTTTTAGTTTTTTGACTTTTGTTCTTTCCCATTTTTTTTTAATTTTTTCTTGGCATTCCTTTGTGTAAATCAATACCATCTGTTAGTATGTTTTACAGAGACAGCCAAATGATTCAACATATCATGGCATCAATACTGCCTCGGAATATCCACATTTTAACCACTCTTAGATGTTGGCTCGTCTACTTCTTTTCTTCGTTTATGAATCAAGTTATTCAAGATTGATTATAAAAAGCTTGTTTAGGCTTAATTTGTTAAGCATAACAAACCAGGCTTGAACAAAATTTTTAGTTCAATAATATTTGAAATTCGACTTGAACTTGGTCTGATTAATTAAAATATAGTATTGCATGCATAAAAATATCAAACTTGAACTAGACTTGAGTTTGATTTGATTAAATTTTATCAAACTTGAACTAGACCTGAGTTTGATTTGATTAAAATTTGTTTGGGTTAGACTCGCTTCATTTACACTCCTATAAATCGGCAAAAAAGGTTGAAGTTGAAAATAAGATAATTGATTTTGGTACTATTGCAGTTAGTTGCCTGTAATGAGGGTCTCAGGCAATAGCCTTGCCACTTCTCTCTTCATCTTGCTCTTCCACAAACAAATGCCAATTTCTCTCTTGACCTTTCGTTCACAAGTGTATTTTCATTTATCGATTCAGGTTAAATTCCGACAAATTTTGCAGTTTAGAAGTTGCAATTTGCTATACATCGATTGAACCTTGGATCACAATTGAACAATTCAAAGTAATTCATTTCCCTCATAAGAAATTCACAAACACTTAATGTTGCTACTTCTTCACCAGAAGCAAAGCCTGCAGAAGTTAACTGAGCTTCTGTGCTGGCGAAATAACACACACACGAGTACACGCTTGGATAACACGAATAACTTCAGCTAACCGGAAGGACTTCTTGGCACGCCGGGTTATTCAGAATGAGATATCCAATAAATAAGGCCACTGCAAGAAAATCCATATAAAGAGCTCAGTACAATCCCACTACAGTATGGAGAGAGAGAGAGAGAGAGGATTATTGACAATAGAAGAGAATAACGGCCTACCTAATCTAGATTGTATAAGTGCTGCAAAGTTTCTTGCTGTATATACAGAGGAAGGCAGAACATAACATGGACTTCAAAATCTAGAACTAATACCAATTATAACCCCATTACACCCATCCCAAATTTGATTGTATTATGAGCATTTGAATGCATTTGATTATTGTGCAATTCCTGTACAAGGATCGAGTGTCCCAACTACAGAGAGCAACTTATTTCCATTTCTTTCTCAGCTAATTGCTTTCGCTTTCAGGCACAAAGTTTCCTATGAAGGTATCCAAGCAGTCCAGAACAAGAAACGAAAACAACACTTACCTGATTAATACAAACACGCATTGAAGAACGCCTGCAACTCCAGTCCAAGCTGAAGGACCGGATTGCACCAGTGCATCTTGTATCAACAGGCCGACCGAAGCAGCGAGTGAGACAAAGGACACGACATATGCAATGAAAAGCCAGAGTTTCAACCTGGATTTTCAGAAAGTACATAGCTGAAAAAAGTTTATGCTGTAATTGAAACATCATAAAAGTTTCATTTGACATTCTCCACACTTAGTCCGAAGCAAATAGGTTCGTCTCACAGATACATCACTTCCTCATTTCAGAGGATAAAATGGGACGAACATGCAAAAAGAATACAACAGGATCTCACGAATTCAAAGGTATTACGATGCTAATTTCACCAATAATACAGCTGAAGTACTTGGAAAAATGAGATCCAGTATCTACATATCAATGCTAATTAAACATGTCTAGTAAAACATGCCAAAGAAAACAAAGGAATGAACTCATCAACAAGTGAAGAAATTGAAAACTTGGTTTTCGAGTACCCTCTTCGACAACTTTTGGTTAATTTTCATAAACATATCTAAAGTTCCAAGCTTGATCAACACAAACACATTAATGTCTTATTGATCAATGAAAACGCCAATTTGATTCTTGATCCTCTCATCAACTAAAAATCTGAGTCAATTAACAAGAATTAACAGAATAAACAAAACTCTGAAAAAAGAAGAAACAGATACTAACCTCCATTCACCATCTTCATACGGAGAGTAGTCAATATCCTCTTTCCTCACGCAATTGAACATCAAACCAGACAAAGAAGCAAAAATCCCTAAAACCCAAAAATAGGTTTTAACAAGCACAAAATACCAGAATTTTTATGCGTAAATTCGAACACAAGTACCTGGGAGGTAGTGGACAAAGGGGATTTTGACGGAGCTGCAGACCACGGCGTCCACCCAAAACCACCACCCGGTGCCGAACACTGCGCCGGCGATGCCCGGCCCGAATATCGCCAACAGCTCCCTCAAATCCATTGTATGTGATTAACTGAAGTACTCTGATCGATTATGATGGATTGATTTCAGGTGATTACAGAATTTGAGGAATGTGAATTTAGGGGTTTTCTTTCAAGCAGCACCCGATCATGCTTTTGCCCTCTCTCTCTCTCTCTAACTTTTGACCAGAAGTATCTGTGCTGGGGACTCGCTGGACTAATATTTGTTGTGAATTTCAATTATGCTGATAATAATACATAAATGAATCTCATAAACCTTGGATATTATATCGATTAAGTTCTTGTTTTTTTTTACACATTTTATCAAAAAGATAATTTATTATAATGAACCATGTATTATCTTCACTAATTTTGCTATTTTTATCTCCAACTATTTGGACCAATTTCCATATCATTGATTCTATTTATTACTACTATATATATATATATATATATATGCACGCCAAATATAATAATTTCAAATTAAATATCTATTTAAGAAACTAATTTTACATGTGATCGAGATATAAATTATTGAATAAAAGATGAAACATCAGATTGAATACGAATATATTTTTACTACTCGGTAAAATAGTGGATGTTGCAATTTTTGCGAAAAGGATACACTTTTATAGATATTATTAGTATTTAGTCCGTGCTAAAGCACGAAAAAGAAAGTTTTGTGCATTTGCTTTTATAATTTCTATTATAAAAAATAATTTGATAAAAATTAATTGACTTTTTTATAAATAAATATACTTAAAAAAAATTGTATAATATACAGTAGAATACGTTCAATTTCAATATTAATTTTGGTATAATTAAGATAAGGAAGTTTTTAAAAAATTTATGTAGAATCAAGTTTTTGAATTATTATTAGAGTAAGTGATATGTATTGTAAATAAGATATTATTTTGTTATTTTATTTGAATTAAATTTTAATCCAACTTAATTTAAATACTTGATAATTGTTGAATTCTTCTAGTTAAATGTGAGAAATAATTATACTAATTAATTGAAATTCATATAAAAAAATATTTGAATTTCATATGTGGTAAAATAAAATTAAACGAGGCTATCCACATATCTGCTTATTTAGATAGTCTAAAGATCTCTAATATATATATATATATATATATATATATATATAATTGATATAATAAAATAAGACATTAAATCCCTTAAACAACGTTTAGAGTTCGAATTTTGGTGTTATAAATGGAGTAATTTGGTTGGAAGGATTGACCTTATAATGGACCTCTGCAGTGCGTTATCCGGATTAGTTGGTTAATAAATCGAAACCAGGTGTTTAAGACGAAGTATATCTATATCTATATCTATATATCTATATATATGTATATATATAAAAGAGGCACTTGTCATTAAAGATTTGTAATAATTAGCCCATGGGATTATATATTCATGCAACTAACAAATATCCACCACTAGTGACGACTCTTACATGATAATTAAGCAAATCTTGATCATTGATCGATTACAACACAATTCTACACTCCCATGCAGTGCTTTAAGTGCATTCATACAACATTAGAAAGCAACATTCCTACTAAGTTATTCTTAGTACTAGTATTAATAATATTAATAAGTAAGAAATATTCATTTTCTTATCCCATCTTTGGGTAATGAAATAGTGTCAAGGCACTAGTCCTTCTAAGGAGCATAGCCACCATGACCGCCGCCTGCGCCACCGCCAGAGCCTCCACCATATGCACTGGCATGTCCACCACCGCCGACTGACGCACCGCCGCCGCCAGATCCGCCTCCTTCACCTCCCCCAAACCCTCCACCATGGACACCCCCTTCGCCGCCACCGGCACCTCCACCACTACCAAATCCAGAGTCTCCTCCTCCTCCAGCGGAACCGGCCCCACCGCCGCCGCCATGGCCACCTCCACCACCGTACCCTCCATTGCCAGAATAGCCACCTCCATTGCCTCCACCTTCACCTCCTCCATATCCACCGGCATGCCCTCCCCCTGTAGCAGCACCACCTCCTCCTCCACCACCACCACCACCCCCACCACCACCGTTTGCACCACCACCACCACCATAACCCTCACCATGTCCCTCTCCACTGCCACTTCCATACCCAGCACCATTGGCACCCCCTCCAGCAGCACCGCCTCCGCCTCCATTGCCTCCTCCACCACCTCCACCTCCAGCGCCATGCTCTCCACCAGCACCACCATATCCACCACCACTACCACCTCCGTTTCCACCACCGCTCGCAGAGCCATGATCAACAACAGCTCCGCCAGCACCACCACCGGCGCCCCCACCTCCACCAAACCCTACACCAATATCGACACTCAAACCATGAGGGTAGTAGCTACCACCCTCAAGCAGAGTCCTAGCCGCCGAACATATCGCAACACACAACACCACCACAAAGAGAGATACACTAACAACTTTGTTTCTAGCCATGGGAATGGATTCTTGAACTGATCAAATGATTCCCAACTATGGATGGATTTCATTGCATGGATCGTTGAGGTATTTATAGGCAATTCAACTAAAGCTAAAATGGGCTCAAAAGCGCGTCCCAAAACAAAGTGGTCCAGTGAACAAAGCACTCGCACAAACAAAATCACAACTCTTGCTATTGCTAGTGTGCTTGTGCTGTCTCCCACATTCGATTATATATCAAACTATAATTATTATAACACAATCTTTTGGATCGAAAAATTTAATGGGTTGTGACAGATTTTAATTCATGGATATGCATGTGATTATAGAACTTATTAGATGATTATTTCATACTTAAAGTCGTTAGTGAGTGCCCCATATATATGGTTAATTTGCAATTTCCATAGACCTAATCTTCTGATCACTTTATCATGCATGTGCTAGTTGACCCTAGCACATGATCCAGACACATGGCATTATGTATTAGGTATTGAGAATTATTTTTCAGCAGTAATAATACTTTTGCCTAGTGATAATTTTAGGAATTCTTTCAGAAAAAAATTCAAAGGAAAATTTTTTATATTTAAATAATTATATGTATAGTATATGCATAAGATCATGTAGAATCAAGCGAGGCTTACTGTCCATACTAGTCTCTCTTATTGCTTCTTTGTTTGGATTTAAAAATAATTTTTTGTACAAATTCGGGATGAACCAATTCGGGTCATGTTGAAAATGAATAAGAATGGCCCAAGTCACTCCGACACGGTGTGAGGCTGGCCAAGGCTAAAATAAGGCCCATGACCCAGGTGGCCTAAAGATAGAATAAAAATTAAAAAAAAAGGAATAAAACAAGTCAATATTAGCTTTTATTTTTAGGGATTGTTAGGATAAACAATAACACACGGTTAAAAATAGACATTATTATAACTAAACATACCAAAAATAAAAGTCATGTGATGTTGGAACTTTCAAAATTCAAACAATGTGGCATAACTACCATAATCGAAAAATAAGGACCACCATTTATTTTGAATGATCGAGTTGAATAATCCAATCTGACTCTAAAAATAAAGGAAAGCGATTGCAGTCTCAAGCCTATAAAAGGGAGCCGTATTAATCATCAATGAAAAAGTCCAACACTTCAACAAGTCCAACACTTAATCAATAGCAATAACAACACTTCAATCGAGAAGTCAACGCTTTTTTGATTCTTTTAGCTTAAATGAACAAAGGTTAGCTTAGTTCATAGGTAGAAAACTGTTATGCCAATGTTCGTAACCATGCCCATTTGACTCGAGATGACATTATCAATGCGTCAACTTCATAACAGCATGAATTCGTAGCTATCACTCACCCCAATCGGGCCCAATTCGGGATAAGATATCAATGTGATTAACTGGTATCACGTATTCATGTCGAGCGCATGCATGAGGAGATGTAGTCAAAGTCATCAATACTCGTAGGATAGTATAATTCTTTCAATGTACTTAAGTGTAGCCATTGTACGAAGTCATCAATGCGTCCTTGTTGTAGTCAAAGTCCTTGTCAGTCTTTTAATACATTTAGGTCGTAGATATGACCCGTGTCATCAATGCACTTGCTTGTAGATAAAATTTTTGTTATCCATGATGAATAACCATCGTCTTTGACTACACCTTATCGCTTTATGTTTTTTGACCCTTTTTCGATCTTTTGAGTACTAAATTTTAAGTCATGTATTAAATTGTAGGTACGTAGAACCTTAGGGATAGTGCTTGCCTACTTTAATGCAGTTGTTTTTCGGATAGAAGTCTGAGGCGCAGCCCATCGAAATCAAAACAAACAAACTTCAATTTATGTGTTATTCATATACTGGCACGCCCGCATTTAAAGAACTCGATTTGAAATTGTTGTTTTCACATCAAATTCAGTGATTTTGAAAATATCGTTGCGACTGTCAAAATTTTATGTAAGCACATGTGTATGTGTGTGTGTATATTATATATATATATATATATATATATATATATATATATATATTTCTAGTTAATTGACATTATGTGCAGAATGAGCTAATGAAACATTTAGTACATTATCCATTGTACTAATTAACGTACCAAAAACGAATTATTAAGCACAATTAATTATTGCCCTCGTGTGCAACACCAATCTTGATTCTATTGCATTTGTTACATGTTTAGCATATTGGTTGAATATATAATACATAAAATGTACTAGCATATATATAATTATATATACGGAAAATTCTAACCCGAACCTGATTTGATCGAACTCAATAAATCATATGGCAAGTGTATTGCACTTGTCAAGTGATTGATCACTCTTTCTAAATTATCGACCATTTATAGGACAAGTGTAAAATACTTACCACATAATTAATATTGATTCGATCGAACTGGGTCTGGGCTAGATCACAAAAGATTTGGAATTTATTAAAAATAAATTGGAATAGCCACTTATAATCATGAGAAATAGGCACTTGCAAAACTATTGGTGGAGAAATCATCTGAGTCTATATAGGGTCGCTTTTTCTTATCACTTAGACATAATGATTGGAATCCAACTCAGTTTTGATCCTTTTCCCACTTAGAGTAAATATTTAATGAACTTAATTTTGATGACATTATACCTCACTATATAGTTGGTCATGTGCTCTACTGCTTGTAATACCTCTACCTAAGTAACGTACCATCAATAATGTTAATGTGAATTCATCGTTGGGACTGTAGTTTAGTGGTAGGAGTTTGAACTTGATGCAGTTAAAATTATAAATTCGAATCATCTTCTCCTCGTCCTGTCTCCCTTCGAAAAGTGTGTGTTGTTCTGATTAATGTCTATAGGAGATCATAAGTTCGAATCATCTTCACCTCCTCCCTTCCCTCTTGGGAGAGTGTGTGTCAGCGTGCGCACACGCGTTGTCCCGGTTAACATGCTCTTCTCCTCATTTTTTTTCTTTGGGAGAGTGTGTGTGTGTGTGCACATGCGCATTGTCTCGGTTAACATCCTCTTCTCCTCTTTTTCTTTGGGAGAGTGTGTGCGCATACGTGCATGTGCTTTGTCTCGGTTAACATCCTCTTCACCTCCTTTCTTCTTCGGGAGAGTATGTGTGTGTGTGTGCGTGCGCGTGCATATGTTGTTCCGGTCAACATTTATAAGGTGTTCGAATGAATTTAATAAAAAGAATGCTGATGTGAACTCAATTCATGAAAAAAATAATGCATGGCCTAACAAATACATGCTCAATTTGGGGAGTCCATGAGGTGGGCGGAAAGAGGCCCAATCATGTTGAAACGGGCTCAAACTCCGTTCATGAAAATATATTAGTGCAGTTCAATGTATTATATTTAATATAAAGTTTGATATATACATGTATGCATGTATATAAAGATTTATTATTAGATAAGCCAAATATCATATACAGCGTCTATATTTCTTGTGAGCAAAGTTGCTAAAGTGGTGAATGAATGCTTTGTATGTTTAGGTTTTAGGTATTTATATATTTTATAATGTTATGCCACTTATCATGATCCCATTGATATGTAGACAGTATTGTCCTATATCGGTATATACTTGATGAAGCACGGATTTGATCACCCGACTGGCCACAATACGATACTGTCCCTCCTGCGCCCATTAAGATCATCCGATCAGGACGGGGGGTTTTATAAAACGCGTCGCAATATGGAGAGATGACTCTGCCCATTTAAGGACTCAAGCCTCTCGACTCTCAGTCGATGTGGGACAAATCTCGACCGCATCATAAGCCCCCCAGTCGAGGGGCTTGAGGACCTTCGGTCCCCACAGACGGCGCCATATGATGAAGCACGGATTTGATCACCCGACTGGCCACAGTACGATACTGTCCCTCCTGCGCCCATTAAGACCATCCGATCAGGACGGGGGGTTTTATAAAACACGTCGCAATATGGAGAGATGACTCTGCCCATTTAAGGACTCAAGCCTCTCAACTCTCAATCGATGTGGGACAAATCTCGACCGCATCAATACTGATATCGCA
>JAOWBU010000749.1:0-25000 GCA_026212405.1 Petrea volubilis
TCCACGGAGTCAGCAGCTCCTCATCGGAATATGTGTCCTCCTCGGAGACTGTCACCCCGTCGGTGACTCCCCTATCCTCGATGGAATGACATGTTCGATGTCCACCATACTTCATCCTCGGAGTCAATGCTCTTCTTTTAAGATCCTCCTCGAACAAGGAATGCACCCCACGCGCCCACAGCGCGTCACGGCGAACGCCCGTTACCAGCAACGGGATTGGGCCAACCTAATCCTGGTCCGGCCCATCTATTTTTTATTATTATAAATAGTACGGCAACACTAGTCATTGGGTAAGACACTTTTTAGGCCAATACCCTGATTATTACCTGATTACTACTCACCCTTTACCTGCTCGAATTCTGACTTGAGCGTCGGAGGGTCTTCGCCGGAGACACTTCCGGCTAGTCTCACGTGTGCTCCATCCTTGCAGAATAGGACCCGACCAGCATTCAGACAGTCTTACTCGGATCTGCCTGACCGGATTCAAACACTTACTCCCTGTTCAAGGTGACGTGTGTCGCAGGCCAAGATCCGACCACATCAATTTAGTTGCATGTTTTTGTTTCATAATATCTTCAATCACTTTCCGAAACTTAAACAATAGAGAATTTATAAGTTTGGTAATTGATAATCTGTTCCTCGTGGAAACGGTACTTAACTTTTTACTTTATTACTTAAGCGAGCCGTGTACTTGCTGAAAATTCGCAACATAATCCAAGCTCTAGTTGTTAAAATTATTGTGAGCACCGTTCTCTGATGTGGAAAGACGTAGCTAGTTGAGAATTGACCATCAATCGCGTGGCGAATATGAGCACACAACGACTTCATTTAACAATTTTCTTAGATTGCGTTTAGCAGTATCAAATTTAAAAGAGAATAAAATTGTGTATTTGCCGTTAACTACCACTTTCAGCATAGTGGTAAAGTTGGGGGGGCGGGGGCGGGGGCGGGGGTTTGCATTTGTTATTGTTTATAACTTTTGATTTAGTAATAAACGCTTAATCTCGACATTAGCAATAAAATTATCAAGAATTTATCTCATTTTTCTATTTAAGCAATCATATTCCGTCTGAACTTTCATTTTACACAAATGAGATCATTACTTCTAAAAAATTCATTCTTTAGGCCAATTAATAACTTAATTTATTGATCCACTTAGCATGGCAAAAATGTAAGAAAGATCTCGTAAAGGCATTTATTATTGTTCTAATTGAATTTGATGGAAAGAAAGAAAAGGAAAAAGGGATAGCTAAGATCATGTCCCATCACATTTTAAACTTAAAAATGTAAATATGAATTGAAATTCAGTACAATATATTTGAACATAATGAAAGATAAATATACAAAACAAACAAAATAAAATTCATTTTCCCTTTTTTTTTTGTTTGTAAATAAGCATATTTTTACTCATAAACATCCAAAGAAATAGACTGGTATTAATGCAAGAACTAAACCATGAGTAGTTTGGAAAGAAAGAAATTGCATCAACAATAGATTTGAATTATTTGATTTCAACTGGGGAGAATTGCAAATACATGAAAAGACAAGGACCAACAAGTAAAAAATCAGAAATTATCTAGGGTAGAAATACTAACCACTCAGGCTTTGACGCTACCCCACGTCAACCTCTCCTCGACACATGGCCGACGACGCCGTATTTTCTCCCGCTGACGGGGGCTTATCGCCAAATTCCGGCATAGAAATCACCGTAAGTCCTTCTCAATTTTCTCATTCCGATGAGGTGAACTTCGATTTATTCACCACCTGATGAGTATATCATACTCCCCTTACACCCCATATTTTAGGGCCTCATAAATTTTCATTTTTTTTTTGCCCCTCACAACCGGAATTCCATGAATATTCAGTGAAAATTAGTTAGAGAATCTGTTTTTGAGGTTTTAATTTTGAGTAATCGACAAAAAGCTAAATTCCAAGTGAGGTAAAAGGCTGAATCATGGTTCTTGAGCAACCCCTGCAATGTATGTGCTTTAAGTTTACTTCAAAAATTCAAAATTTAGCTTAAATTCTTGATTTTCTGAGTGCTGTCTTTTCATGTTCACTGTATTTGAGCTATTATGAGCATTTTACGTGGTTCATCTACGCAAGTTTGATATATAAATATCATTTCTGTTGTTGTTAGAGTTGTCTGGGTTTTGATTCTTGTTTTAAGGAATAATTTGTACTTGGTGTGTCATTGTCTGTTGAAGACCTCACTAGAAATTTTGATCGAAAATGCATTAGATCAGAATGTATCAGCTTTCTGGGAAATCATAATCTGAACTGCAATAAGAGATAGCAAGATTTGTGAATTATTAGCAAAAAAATCTGGTTCCTTCTTTGTTGTTCGGGGTGTGCATATCCTTGTAAGAAAAAGAATATTGCTTATACCATGTTAATTTCAGTTCTAGTTCACTTTCAACATTTTGTGCATTTGGTTTATGTTTGTGCTGCCGCCTTGTGTTTCATGCTAGATGGAAGAAGGTTCTGGGAACAGTGAAGAGCTGCAAGATGATGAAGGGGAGGAAGACTTCAAGATTGAAACCAATGAGCTCGGGGATGACGACAACTCCCAAATGCTTCAAGTCAAAAGCAATGATCTTCATAATGCAATTCAGCAAGTGCTAGGACTTGAAAGAGTTGATCTAGATAATGACGGTGAGCAAGTGCTCACGATTCACAGCGTGGACCTTGAAAATAATGGCGGCCATTTGCTTGAATTTGAAAGCAATGGCGATGAGAGCAATGGTGAGGAAATGCTTGAGATTCCAAGCAATGGCAGGGATTCAACAGATGCTGATATTGCAGTTACAGGTCCTCAAGCTGATCATACTCAAGAGAAGTCTTATGTCCCACCTGTGGAGGGAATGGAGTTTGAGTCATACGATGATGCTTATAACTATTACAATTGCTATGCCAAGGAGCTTGGATTTGGCATTAGGGTCAAATCTTCGTGGACAAAGCGTAACAGCAGAGAGAAGCGTGGGGCAGTGCTCTGTTGCAATTGTGAGGGTTTTAAAACAGTGAAAGAAGCAAGTACCCGAAGAAAGGAAACAAGGACCGGGTGTCTAGCTATGATCAGGTTGAGGTTAGTGGAGTCCAATAGATGGAGGTTGGATGAAGTTAAGCTGGAACATAACCATTTGTTTGATCATCAAAGGGCTCAAAACTCGAGGTCACATAAGAAAATAGAAGTAGGGGCCAAAAGGAAGTTGGAATCAGCTGTTGATGTAGAAGTACAGACAATTAAGTTATATCGAACTCCAGCTGTTGATGCAGTGAGTTATGGAAGTTCAACTGAAAGAGAACTCAACAGCCATGTCGAGCCATTCAAAGGCTTAAAGTTTGGAAATTGTGATGTAGTAGCTCTTTATAACTATTTTTGTCGGGCACAACTCGCAGACCCGAACTTCTTCTATATTATGGATTTTAATGATGAAGGGTACTCGAGGAATGTGTTTTGGATCGATTCTAGGTCAAGGGCTGCCTATACTTACTTTGGTGATGTTGTTCTAGTTGACACAACATGTCTCTCAAAAAAGCATGAGATCCCGCTTTTGTCATTCAGTGGATTGAATCACCATGGTGAATCTGTGTTGTTGGGTTGTGGTTTGCTTGTTGATGAGACCATTGAGACATATCTTTGGTTGATGAGAGCATGGCTTACGTGTATGTTGGGACGTCCTCCACAAACTATAGTTACAGACCAGTGTAAGGCATTGCAGAGTGCAATCTCCGAGGTTTTCCCCCGGGCCAACCATCGTCTTTGTCTGCCGCTTGTTATGATGAGCATTTGTGAAAAATTAGAAGTGGGGGAATCGGAAATATTCCAAACAATACTAAAAAGAACAGTGTACGGCTCAATGAAAGTAGAAGAATTTGAAATGGCCTGGGAAGAGATGATACAGCATTTTGCTCTCAAGGAGCATGAATGGCTTCAGAGCTTGTATGAAGACCGAGAAAGATGGGTTCCAGCTTATTTAAAAGACACTCATTTTGCTGGAATATTCAATTGCCAGCCAGGCGAATATGTGAATCCATTTTTCCATGGTTATATACATGATCAAATTGCTTGGACCGAATTTTTTCACACTTATGAAATACTCCAACAGAAAAAGATTCAGAAGGAAGCTCTTGATGATTTTGAGTCAAGGGAGTTTACACCTGTGTTGAGAACAAGGTGCAATTACGAAATGCAGGTTTCTCAACTGTATACTAAAGAAATATTGTTGAGATTCCAAGAAGAGGTGGTGCTGATGACTAGTTGTTTCAGCGTAACTCAAATTCATGCAAACTGGGACAATTGTCACATATATGGTCAAAGAACGGGATGATGAGGGAGATGCAAGGGAAGCGAAGAACTTTGAAGTTATGTACGATAAAGCAGGGACAGAGGTTCGTTGTATTTGCAGTTGCTTCAATTTTAGAGGATATTTATGCCGGCATGCATTGAGTGTCCTCAGTTATAACAGTGTGGAGGAGATCCCCAACCAGTACATTTTAACACGGTGGAGGAAGGATATGAAACGATTGTACACTCCTGATATTGGTTCAGACAATATAGATATAAGTAACCCTGTTCAGTGGTATGATCACCTGTACAGGTGTGCCATGCGAGTCGTTGCAGAAGGGACGGCGTCGCAAGATCATCACATGGTTGCTTGGCAAGCATTCAAGGAGTCGCTCAATAAGGTTCGTCTTGCGGCAGAGAAACCTGTATAGATGTTGTCAGCAGAGATGAAGCATAACTCCTTTTATAGAAACTTGTTAGATCTCATTTTTAGCCTTTATATACACTATTCTAAAATGTTACTGTACAGTAGGAAAATCTTACAAGTGTATATATGCTTGTTGTTCAATACAGAGAGTAGTTCACTAGAGGCGCACACTCCCAGAAATTCACCATTAATCAGTTTACTAATAAGAGCACCTAAACGGCTGCATGACTACTAACACCTATCAACTAATTAGGATCAACATTTTAATAATCCAATCACACGCAGAAAGCATTCATCTCGAATGAAATATCGAACCTTAATCAACATCGAACCTTGTCATACAGCTTAAACAAGAAAACAAATGAAAAACAACAAAAACGAAATAGAACAAATGGTTCAATTCAATTGAATATCAATCAATAGTAGCCTATGGATGATTAGTACATCATTTCAATTCACAATGATTGTTGTGGTTTCTTAAAATTTTTCAAGAGTACAAAAGGCCTCGATCTCCATATATGTATGTACCAAGAAGAGCCCAATCTGCACTCGAATCAAATGAGAAGTTGACAAGAGCATCATCGAATTTGAATCCATCAGCTTGAGTAGAATTAAGAAGTTGCAGATCTTCTAAATTCGTCAAAGTAGGGAGCCCAAGGAATCGATCTCCATATCTGCATATATCTATGTATCTAGAAGAGCCCAATCTGCACTCAAATCGAATGAGACGTAGACAAAAGCATCAACGAATTCGAATCCATCAGCTTGAGTAGAATTAATAAGTTGCATAGCTTCTGAATTCGTCAAAGCAGGCGGCCCAAAACTAAGCTCCTCTGGTATACCTTGATCATTGGATTGTCGAAGGCTGTGTGAATCTTCGTTTGAGTTGATAGCAGCCTTGTGCTTCTTGTTACGACCACACGCCATATCTTCTTCAATTTCTCCGAATGATTTTTTTGGGTGTCTTTTTGTAATATTGTTTTTGTTATCCTGCACATCATGACGTCCTCGTATTTAATCTCATTTTTCAAAGAAGCCCAGAAGCCCCGGAGAGTGAGTATTCATGCGTTATCCAATGATCCAGACTTTTTCAGACTGTAAAGTGAGCACTCTGATCGTTCCGATTTCATGGCCAAACCTGTCGTATATTTTCTTACCGTTATATCCTTTCCACGTCCCACAGCCGACTGTCCTCGAAGTCCGAGTCTTGATTTTCGGCAACGTCGTAAGTTACTTTTTTCACATCATTCTTGAACTCGTTTGTCTCCCAGTGAAAGTTGGCGCCACTGTAGAAAACATCAGATGGATTTGCTTCAACGCCGTAAAGTTTAACTTCCAACAAGTGATCGCTCCATATCGGATTTGCTTCAACACCGTAAAGTTTAACTTCCAACAAGTGATCGCTCCATAGCAATGGAAGCTCAATTGCTATTCTCAATAGAAAGTAATAGATCAACTCTTCGTCGCTGGGTACAAAGCTGTACCTGTTGGATCCGCTCCGTCATTAACCGTTATAGGTTTCTATGTCTCCCTGGTGGGATTCCCGCTCAGGCATTCTGATAGATGGGATGTGCCTAAGAAGGAGGGTTGAATTAGACCTTAAAACATTTTTCAAGATTTTTGTAAAATGCAGCAGAAAGTTTAAGATTTTAAATATCAATGCTTTGCTTAAAAGATAGTTATTGTCTGAAAGTACCAACGATAATACCAGAACAAGTAAGTTATTGGTTCTGTAAATACCAGCGAATAGTACCAGAGTAGGTAATGATATACAATATACAAAGTAATAAATGACACAGAGATTTATACTGGTTCACCCAATTAGGCTACATCCAGTTCCTAAGTTTTCACTTAGGGTAACATGTTAACAACAAACGATATTAGTATAGTTACAATATAAATTCCAGTGTAATAGGTAACTATCAATCGAGAGTTACAAACTCTCGATAAAGAGAGAAACAGTAAATAATTTAACCAGCCCCTGAAATAAAATAGTGTGGTTGGTTTTAGGGGTTAGTTCGCAGTTGAACACTTTTGCGAAGACCTTGGTGCAGCACGCTTAAACATCCATTAAACACCTAGCTGGAACTACCAGTGCAACAACAACTCCACGACCTAGCTACACTTCACAACTCAACTCACTCTCAAAGAATCCTTGTGCTTGGAATCTCATTCTTCACCTTGAAAGTCCCTTGAGAAAAGAAAACACAAGCAAACAAGAATTATATGATGGTAAGAATCTTGATATTAAACTCAATACTCTCGTTTCAACTATAAGACTCTCACTCAATCACTCCCTCAAAGGGATGAGAGTTCCCCTTTAAATAATGATAGTTCCAACGGCTATACTGATGAAAAAAAACAAAGGAGCCGTTTGTAACCTTAATTCTAGCCTAACAAATCAAGTTCAAACGGCTATATTGATGATAAAAGTGAAAGGAGCCGTTATGATTTTAATTCCTAGCAGAATAAATAAAGTTCCAGATGGAAACTAAAGTTCTAGATTGTAATTAAGGCAAGTTCCAGACGTGATTAATGTATTCAAATCATTCCAAGTCAAACTTACCAAAATGATCTTAATTTCAGCAGAATGAATAAGGTTCCAGATTGTAATTAAAGTAAGTTCCAGATATGATTAATGCATTCAAATCATTCAAAATCAAACTTACCAAAATGATAAAGATATAATCTTAATTTCAGCATAATGAATAAAGTTCCAAATTGTAATTAAGGCAAATTCTGAACGTGATTAATGCATTCAAATCATTCCAAGTCAAACTTACCAAAATAATAAAGATATGAAGTATAATAATATGAAAGACAATCGATCAATTTTCATCTAAATCTTCCATCAAGATTTAGAATATGTGGTAATTGATATTAAGGAAATATATTAATCAAATCTTATTCTTTCCAAACAATCATATGATGATATAAAACAAGGAAATAATATTTATTAGGAAATCATTTAAATTTAAAAATCAAGAGTACATCAAATATATTTTTGGTATTAAAGAAATATATTAATAAATCAAATCTTATTCTTTCCAAATATAAAAGAAAAAAATAATATTTTGTTATGAAGTCATTTGAATTCGAAAATCAAAAATACATCAAATATCTCGAAAATATTAAAACATACCTTAATTGTATCAAAGAGGTCAACACATTCATCGTTCCAGATTTCTATGTCCCTGTTCTCTATTTTTGTTCTGTTTTCTTGGCTTTCTTTCTCTGTCGGTTATCTTGCTCTTGTTCTGTTTTCTTTCTCTGTCGGTTATCTTGCTCTTGTTCTGTTTTCTTTCTCTGTCTTTTTTCCTGCTCTCACAGATTTACTCTGGTCTGTTTCTTGGTTTTCTTGGTCTGTTCTCCGTCGGTTTTCTTACTCTCACAAATATGCTCCGGTGTATCAATACTCTCTCTCTCTGAAAGCCTTACGGGAATATTCTGCTGTATCTATATATTTTTTTTTGTTTTTTGTTTTTCTTAATGGGTAGCAATATTCTGCCGTATCAATACTACAAAACTTACGATATATAATTATATATATAGTGGTTCTTCTTTCGAGTTGGCACTTGACATATATATTGTGGTTTTTCTCTTTCAATAGTCGGCTGTATCAAAACTTTCTTGAGAGAGATAACTTGTATATATTTCTCTTTTATAAATACATATATATATTGGATATCAATCAAAATATCAGACTAAATTACACACACAATTTATCTAATACAGATTAATTAAGGATAATTATTTAATATATTTATTTCTTAATTTTTAATCGTTTTTACTTCATTATGATTTCATAATTATTTTGAATATATCTTTTAATTATCAACCCAAAAAATATACTAATTAAATATTTTGTGCATACATGTTTTTAATTAATAAAGCATATCTTTTATATGCTTTTAAGATTATTTATGTTGAAATAAAATATGCTTTTATAGTTTAAATTCTTTCATTCATGTGTGCACCATATATACAACATCATATTTAGTTACTATAATTTTTAGTGTTGTTTTTTTCAAGAATTCGCTAATTTTTCCTTTTAGTTACATGGTTGTTTTTTTTTTCTTCACGACTTCGCTAATTTATTTAATCTATTTCAAAGATTGTGAAATGAATCAATAGTAAGACGTTGAGTTTTCAAAAATATTTCATATTATTTCTTATTTATAGAGCTTTTCTTTTCATTATACCAAAAATATGAAAAGAATAGAAATGATGAAAAGACGGTTGACATGTACCTTATAAAAACAATATAATGATATTCCTTTTTTTTTTACTCCTTAGTTGCTTCAGTCAAAGCAAAAATAAAATAAATTAAATTTGTCCAAGACACCAATCCATCCCTACTATGATCATCCTCTAACTTAAAATAAAATTGAATCTTGCCGTTAGTCCATTTCACACGATAATCTCTTTTGCATAGTCCTGAGCTTGACTCTCCCAAAAACATCCCCAGGGGCATCCATCAATCATGGAATAATTTAGTACAACTTACAGGTGAGTTGAGTTAGTCAAGTTTCGAAATATTTATTAGCTTGAGCTTTAGTCAAAACTGTTGAACTCGAGTTCGAGCTTACGAATTTCAAATTTTGAGCTTGAGCCAAAAATATCCAACTTGAGCTTGACCTTGGGCTCAACTCCTTTACCCCCCCCCCCCCCCCCCCCCTCCACACACACACACACACACACAATATATATATATATATATATATATATATTACCTTATATATTAGATACGGATATGCTATACAAAATATTAAATATTACCTTATTTTTAGATCTCCTGGACACAGGTGTGTAATTTATCATTGCAAAAAAAGGGGTAATATTGGCACTAGGTAGGGACGAAGCCAAAGAGGGCTGATCAGTGCTCGATACTCATCTCAAAATAGAAAGTGCTACTTTGAACTAAAGTGTATGGCCCATCTGGATGAGATTAAAAAAGTGTTTATCGATATGTGCTTTTTTATAGTAAATTTTTTTTTTAATCGAATCAATTTAGTGTTTGAGTGCAATAATTATCAGTGCTTTAAAAAAATAATTTTTGACCTTTTCCAACTTTTACCTTTTTTCAAAAAGTCCGACCAAACTATTTTTTTCCCCCTTTAAAGTGTTCATTTTTTCAAAATATAAGTATTTCTCTTCTTTAAAAAAATCCCCATTTGAACATACTATAAGTCATAGGCTTGCTCAATGATATCAATTATAATAATAAAAAGTCCAAATCAAGCAAGTTCATCTAATTTATCCTCCAAACGAAATCAAGAAATCCATCTTCATCAATTAATTCCCTGCTAAGTCCACAATGGCAAATCTTACCCTTTTAATGTCTCATTCTTTGACAGATCGTGTACTCTTTAGCATGAGCTTTAAGGTTTTTCAAACAGTTATATATAAATGTTGAGAGTACTTTGCTTAATGCCACAACTAGACATGCATAAATAACAACTAGCTAAACAAAAGTAAAATATGCATTTTGACCACCAGAATATATAGAGGGATAGTTACCCAAAAGCCCACTCTATTTGTTACTGTCTAGCGGTGATTGTAATTTTAATAAGTGGAGGGTTACTTTTTGTAATTGAGGCAAATTTTAGGAGCCTTTTGATAATTATCCCTATATGTATAACTAAGGATGCAACCGAGTTGAGCCAAGCCGAGCCTTGGTCTTTTTTTCAGACTCGAGCTCGAACTCGAATCAAATAGGATGAGTCAGGAAAAGCAAGCTCGAGCTCGAGCTCAAGTCATATTCGAGCTTGGCTCGGTTCGGCTCAGTTGGCTCGAATTTGCAAATGAATTATAGGCTCGAGGTCAAGCTTGAGCTAGAATTTAAATATTTTTAATTATTTTATTATGTTCGAGCTCGAGTTCGAAAATCAATATATTATTTATAATTATATATATAATTATATTAAAATAAAAATAAATATTTAAAAAATAAAACCTCGCGAACCTACAAATAAGAATTATTTGGCTTGAGCTCGGCTCGGCTCGAATTATTTGAATTCGAGCTTGAACTTTTGTCCAACTGTCTCATCAAGCTCGCGAGCAAGCTCGATTCATTTGCATTCCTATGTATAACAGAATCTGATTTCTACTTTGTATGAAACGAATCTAGAATACTAATTATCTATATTATTTATAAAGTGCCAAACCAGCCTAATAGTTATTTTTGGTGTCTTTGATCTGGCTCTTCTTTTTCTCTCTTACCCTATCCCTTATCCTTTCTCTCTTTTAATTCAACTTAATATTATTATTTTTCTTTGTGTATTTCTCTCTCTCCCCTCCCATCTCCAAATTTATTATTTGACTTTCTTTTTTTATCTATATCTTTTCAATTATATAATCTAATATAATTTAAATTATTTTTTATTAATCTATTAAAAATATTACAAATAAAAATATATAATCAAATAAAAAATTAATAATTTTTTAACTTTATGTTATTCATTTGTTAAAATGCATATTTAAATAATATCTCATTTTTAATTTACACACATATTAAGCGTTCTGTATTCCCTAGTATTCATAATTGATAAGTCAAGTACGAGGCCATAAGTCATAAAGCTTTATATATTAACGATGAAGTATTGGCAATAATGAGAAACTTTAAATAAATACACAACAGAACTAGAACAAGAATCTAATAACAGAGAAGATCAAATTTTAAAATATTACTTTACTTTTATCCATCCTTTGTTGTCTGCATGACACAACGCGTGCTCCTACACACAGTCGCACACATAAGTATATATTAGGAAATTAGCACATTGCACCCTTTAAATATATTTAATTAGTATTATATATTCTAAAATTTAAATTTTGGCATTTTATACTTTTAAAAATATAATAGTTTGACACTTTCGCGCCCTCCACCTATTCCCATAAAAAAAATTCCACTGGAAATAACATTCTGATCAAAATTAAAAAATCTCTAAAATCCATAAGGTAATTTAAAAATCAAAAGATAATCTTATAACTTGAAAACTTGGCCTAAATATTACTAATAATTATCCTAAATTTAGTACTCTTACTAGTAAAAGATTGATTTAATTTTACAAGGTCATGTTTGCTATCACTTTAAAAATACCTCATAACCTCGAGAAATAAGATTATCATTGAGTGACAATGATACGAATTTATGTATGATAGTGCATACTTTAATAAAAAACCAACAAAAAGTAGCAAAAAATAAATATTTTATAGCATATTTTCAATGTAAAATGCCCTGTCGTTGTCATCATCTTTTTTTAATATTTTCATATTTATTTATTACCTAACTTCATTAGTCAAAAATTTTCAATTTGTTACTAAAAATTAAATGAAAAGTTGAAGAGATATTGAAAAATGCTCAAGCCGTCAAGATGAGTTCCTTTGTCTTTTATTTTTCTCCAATTTTTCTATATTGTATCCTAGTTTTTATGAAGAAGCTGATGTTCAATTTGTTACTTTATTTATTTAATTTTATATAAAATATCAAATTTGCCCTCAAGGGTGCAAAATGCAAAAATTTCAATTTTAGGGTGCATAGTACTAGTTAGGTGTATTTAAAGAGTGCAATGTGCCAATTATCCAATATATATTTATCTATATTAATATATATATTTCAAGAGGGTAGTTAACTACAATACTTTAATTTTGACTAAATTTTGATTTTTTTTAATTGCTAAAAAGGTTTTCATTGGTTGTTGAATACTAATTTCATACTAATTGCACACTTAGTATTCCTAAATTTTAGAAATCATTTTTCTTAATTAAAGTAAATTATGATGAGTTGTCAAATTTGAATTTAAGTAAATTCATAATTATTTTCTAATTATAAAAGTAATTCATGATTATAGTTAATTGATTAATTTTTAAAAATTGTAATTAGCTTAAAATCATGCAAATTGTGTCTATCTATTCCTAAAAAGAAGATGATCTTTCTTTCAATTTATTTCCTCCGAAATGTAGAGGGTCCATAGACCCCCAACCATTGATCTCTCCCCCCTCAACCTTAGCACCAATATTGGAACAACAAAAGGTGAATAAGCGCGATTATTTTCTAAACTTTTCTCCGATTAAATTCACTTTTCTCTTGTGTTTTTATTATTTTTTCTCCCCAATTAGATTTACAGACCGATTAAGAAAAATGTTGATTCCCTCTTTCTCAATATTGATTTTTTTTTTTGTGAATTAGTTCTTTTTTGTTTTGCCATCTGATGTGGTTATATATATATATGGATAGATAGAAAGAGTGAGAGATGAATATATATTGTTTTAATGTTACTTGTTTCATTTATTTATCAATATTTAATTTTTATGAACAAATCTTGAGATATATATATATATATATATATATATATATATTAATGGTAAATTACATTAATTACCCCAACCTTTGAGGTATTTTGCACTTTGATACACAATTTTTGTAATATATGTTTTGGTACCCAACTTTATCATTTGTTTGTTGATGGTCCATTTTACACTATTTTGATAGAATATTCCCCACAATATTCCCGAATATTCCGCAAAAGTTCCACTAAAAATAGTGAAAAAAAGGCTATTAGTGTACAAATGATAAAAGATGGATACTAAAATACATATTTACAAAGGTTGGGTACCAAAGTACAAAACACCCTAAAGGTTGGAATGTTTAATGTAATTTACTCATTTTTTAATGATTTGTATACTTTTCTAAATTTTTTTGTTCTTATTCTATTCTTGAAGTAATTTATTTGTTTGTTTAATTTTTTATTTCTTTTTTTTTTTTGACTTATGGTTTTTGCTAGTTGAGGGAATTTGTTCTATTCAAATAGTTGAGAATTCTTTTTCACCTTTCAAAATTTAAATTTTTAATCATTTCCTATCTGTTTTTATCCATGATATTTTTTGATTAATGTTCTCATTTTTCAAATAGTATTCTTTTTGCTTTTGTTTTTGATTCATCCAATATTTTCCCCTATTTTAATACTTCATTTATATATATATATATATATACACACATATATATGATCGTATTTTTAGATATATTTTGAAACGATTCTTATTTTATTATTTGTCTTTTTTTTTATTTCATTTCTTTATTTCTTAAGTTCTTTTTTTTTGTTTGTCTAATTCCTTGTTTTGTTAGGTTATTTTATTTTTTTATTGTTTCACTAGATTTAATGGTTTTGTTGGATTCTTAGAACAATGTATTTGTTTTTCGTTCCTTCTTTAGATTTATTTTTGTGTTTATCTGCTAGATTGAGGGAATTTGTTATCTTCTAATAGCTAATAATTTTTTCTTTTTATAAATTGATAAAGTTCATCATGTTTATTGTTTATTTTCATCTATACTATTTTTCAGTCAATTATTCAAATAATATTTTATCTTTTCATTTAGTTTTAGGTTCGTCGAATTTGTGATTTTGGTGTTTTATTTATAAAATCATGCTTTTACGTATAATATCCTTCTACATTTATCTTCTTGAATTTTTGAAATTTATATTACTTTAAGAAAAAATTATGACAAAAAAAAAATTGACAATTTTGACTTTGTTCTTAATATAGTCATAATGGCAACATTTCTACATGTGAATATATTCAATTTGCTTTATTTTTTAACATTCCTTTTCATTTGACATTCTATTTTATTTTTTATTTTTCACAAATTTATTTTTCTTGACTAAGATAATTTTGAGTTGATATGGTGAAGAAATTGTTTCTATCAAAATTAAGTATTTGGCAATTCTCAAAAAATGATTCCACTTTCACCTATGTACTTTTTTTGTACGCACCATTATCTACTTTTATTTCTACTTTTACCTTTTACCTATACTCCATGCCTATTTCTGAAAATTTTGTTATTTTTTGACAAATTTTAACTATGTGAACTTAAATTGGTTTCATGGATCACGGTTTTTATACGAGACGAGTCAATTCACTCAACAAGTTATTTTTCTCACTATTGAATAATTTTTGAGTTTCATTCTATATATTATTCTTCTTTAAGAAATATCTCCTTTTAAATTTTACTTTGATCCATTGATCATTCTTGCCAATTCGTTACTCCATAATTACCTAGCTAAAAATATTCAAATTAAAGATATTAAACGAAAAAATAAATATTTTCTTTGTTTTCATTTTCATATATTTTTCATATTTGTGATATATATTGAGATCTGATTTTTTTTTTTTTGTTTTTTGTTGCTATATTTAAGCAAATTATAGGTGATATGATACGCACCAATTAAACCTTTTGGTCAGCATTACATAAAATCATGTAAAATTCACATAAACATTGATAATATTCAATTTTTTTGAATTTTTCCATATTAACTTTGATTTGTACTCAGATATTTTTTTTCTTCTTATTAACACCGTGCATAGCACGGAATTTGGGTTAGTGTGTGACTGTGTGTGTGTGTGTGTGTATATATATATATCAATGGTCTCATTTATAGAAGCAACTCTAATTCATAATAATAATAGCATATAATAACATCAGAGTTTGAAAAGGTATTTATGGAAATAATGTTTTCTTTTTTCATAAATAAAATGAAACATGCTCTTATTCTTAACATTTCTAGATATATTTTTTTTTTCAACATATTTTGTAAAACACCCCAAAATGAAAACACTGGCTCACTTCATTGGATCTAATAACGGAACTAGGCAAAATCTTTTGTCATGAAGTATCAACATTTGTACTTGTAATAGATTTGGCTGTGCATCTATTTAATGTGACACGGTCATAAATCTACTTGATGAGCCATGGATTTGATCACACGCCCGGTCATTATACAAATATTGTTCCTCCTGCGCCCATTAAGACCTTCCGATCAGGACGGGGGGTTTTGACAAAACGCGTCTGTACCATGAAGAGTACGCCCTGCCCATTTAAAGACTCAAGCGCCTCGACTCACAAGCGATGTGGGACAATTTTCAGCCTCATCATAAAGCCCCCCAGTCGAGGGGCTTGAGAACCTTTTTGATCCCCACAGACGGCGCCATATGATAAGCCATGGATTTGATCCCGGCCACTGTACAGATACTGTCCCTCCTGCGCCCATTAAGACCTTCCGATCAGGACGGGGGGTTTTGACAAAACGCGTCTGTACCATAAAGAGTACGCCCTGCCCATTTAAGGACTCAAGCGCCTCGACTCACAAGCGATGTGGATAATTTCCAGCCTTATCACTACTCATTTTAAGTTTATTGTTATTTTTTTTTATAATACATTATATAATTCCCGAACATATATTTTATAAGATTCGAATCTTAATCACTGCACTTTTCATACGTTTAAGGTCGGGACATGTTCATTGGGCTAGAGGCCTTGAACTTAAGTTTATTGTTATTCTAAAGCTTATAGTCATCAAAGTACAAAAATTTCGGTAAAATTACGAACTTGAACTAAATAAATGCTTCTCTGATGTTTTTGAGATATTGATTTTCTTAAAAAAACTTTGTAATTATAAAATATTCCTTAAATACCAATAATATATGCCCAGAATTGTAATTAGCAATGAAATCTACAAAAAGAAGCCCCTTTAGCCCTCGTAGGGCACATTATTTATTCTCGCCGGAGCACCACCGGTAATTTTCTTCGGCCGCCTGTCTCCGCCGTCTTCGTTCCAAGTACTTGTTCGTCAGCCGCGTGATTTCGTTTCTCTTCGAACCATGTCAATTGTATACAGAAGGAAGGGCTGAGCAAAAACCTGTAAGTTTTAGAAAATCTCATATCAGTTGATTATGGGTGTGAATTATTAACGCTCGAGGTCTCAGGAACTGAAAACATTTGAATTTACGCGCGAAGTTTTGATCTTGACACGCAAAATATATTGAAGTTTTAATCATTAGACTACTTTTTCAGTTTTCTCGATTAGGTCAATTTTGGAAATCCGATGGCTATGACATTTCAGTAGCTCTTAAGCTTTCTGTTTCTTTCTATGCCTTTCCGATAGTGAAGGCGTGAATTTGGATTAAAGGCTACAGAACTTGCTCGATTTTTGTTTCTTAATTCCATATTTTTGAAAATGAACTGATTGAAAATGCTTTCAGCCCAGGTTTTCTTTTCTTGAAATTTTTGAGTATCCTTCGATCTTGGGTGTGAAATAACTAAATGTTGGGTTTGATGGTACCGCGGTGGCATTTAGAGCTTTGTCATTAACTTTCTTGATGTATTGTTGCATGTGAAAAGAATTTTGTCTGAAGATAATCATGAATATTCTATCATACTTGTGTGATTTTTTTGTATCTTAAGATAGGTTGATAAACATAATGGTAAAATACAGAACGATTCAGTAGGAGATTAGACTTTCCAAGAGTGATGGACGAAATACATTGAGGAAGTTTGGTTAATTTTTCGGGTGGTGGTTTAGGGGTGAAGGACAGAGGGTCATATACCACTACTGAACCATGTATATAAGCATTTAGCCTAGTGACTGCTTGGTTCTCCATTTTTCACTGACCAACAATGGATTGGTTTTTCTGTTTCTTGATTTGGTTGTTTTGAATTTGAAAGTGCTTCCACCTTTGCTTTGCAAGTGGGGCTAGTCGTACTTGGTGCTGCACTTTCCGCTTTGCACACCATCTGTTTCTATCTTTAACACGTGTGCTTGTTTGGCATATATATGTTTAGAGAGATCATTTCTGATTTCTATGGAAGAAATGTCTCTTCACACTGAGGAAACCACAGATGTTTTACGCTGTGGGACACCACCACAAACCATTGATGGGAAAACAGCATTAAATGGTCCAAATTGCATTGTTGAAGCTGACACTTCTGAAGGAAGGAAAGAATTCGTTGCTCCTGCTGTGGGAATGGAATTTGATTCCTATGATGATGCATATAATTATTACAATTGCTATGCAAGAGAGGCTGGCTTTAGTGTCAGAGTGAAAAACTCATGGTTCAAAAGAAATAGCAAAGAGAAATATGGTGCGGTACTTTGTTGCAGTAGCCAGGGATTCAAAAGAGTTAAAGATGTAAACCGCTTGAGGAAGGAAACAAGAACTGGTTGTCCTGCTATGATGAGGATGAGATTAGTGGAATCTAAAAGGTGGCGGATACTTGAAGTTACTCTTGAGCACAATCATCTATTAGGAGCTAAAGGTTACAAGTCTATTAAGAAGATGGGTAGTGGAAACAAGAAGAGGCTTCTGTCTAATGATGACTCTGAAATACAACCAGTCAAATTATACCGTGCTCTTGTGATAGATGCAGGAGGTGAGGGGTCCTCCAATTTCAATCCAAGGCAAGCCAAAGCTTCATCTGATCAGCCCAGTCAATTGTACTTAAAAAAAGGTGACATTCAAGCAATGTATAATTACCTCTGCCGTATGCAGTTGACGAATCCAACATTCTTTTACTTGATGGATCTAAATGATGAAGGGCGTTTGAGGAATGTGTACTGGGTAGATGCTAGATCTAGGGCTGCAAATGGTTACTTCAGTGATGTGGTTTTCTTTGACAATACATGTCTGTCAAACAAGTATGAGGTTCCCCTTGTGGCATTTGTTGGCATAAATCACCATGGCCAATCGGTTTTACTAGGTTGTGGCCTGCTTGCCAGTGAGACAATACAGTCGTACATTTGGCTATTTAAAGCATGGCTTACTTGTTCATCTGGACACTGCCCACAAACCATTATCACAGACAGGTGCAAGGTTTTGCAAAATGCAGTTGCTGATGCATTTCCAAAGTCTCAGCATCGGTTTGGCTTATCCCACATCATGAGAAAAGTTCCAGAGAAGTTGGGTGGACTGCGCAACTATGATGCTCTAAGGAAAGCATTGCTTAAGGGAGTTTACGAGACTTTAAAACCATTTGATTTTGAAGCAGCATGGGGATTCATGATCCAGCGGTTTGGGGTAGCTGAAAATGAGTGGCTTAGATCATTATTTGAGGACCGTGCACTATGGGCTCCCGTTTACCTAAAGGACACCTTCTTCATGGGAATGGCTGCTGCACGGACCGGTGAGACCCTCAATGCATTCTTTGAGAAGTACATGCACAAGCAAACTCCGCTCAAGGAATTTCTTGACAAGTATGAATTGGCCCTTCAGAAAAAGCATAAGGAAGAAGTGAATGCAGACATGGAGTCAAGAAACTCGAGTCCCGAACTGAAAACAAGATGTTCCTTTGAACTGCAGCTATCCAAGGTATACACTAGAGCAATATTCAAAAGATTTCAGTTGGAAGTAGAGGAAATGTACTCCTGTTTCAGTACAACTCAGATACACGTTGACGGGCCAATCACAATATTCCTAGTCAAGGAGAGGGTTCTCTATGAGGGAAACAGGAGAGAAATAAGAGATTTTGAAGTTCTTTACGACCGAGCTGCTGCTGAAGTCCGTTGCATCTGCAGCTGCTTCAACTTCTATGGTTATTTATGCCGGCATGCATTGTGTGTGCTGAACTTCAATGGAGTGGAGGAGATCCCCTCGAAATACATACTAACACGGTGGAAGAAGGATTATAAACGCTTATATAGTCAGGACCATGGGGCTGATGATTCAGATACTACAGAACGGGTGCAATGGTTCAACCAGTTGTATAGAAGTGCATTGCAAGTTGTGGAGGAGGGTGTAATCTCCCTAGACCATTACAAGGTCGCATTGCGAGCTTTCGAAGAGTCCCTTGACAGAGTTCACAGCATTGAACAAAAACATGTGTAGCCATATTTTGTACCGTAGTTTTTTCTTTTTTCTTTTTTCTTTTTGAGCCCACTTCTAACAAAAAAGGCTATCCCAATTGTGTCACAAGGGCTTCTCAAGAGTCATTAGAATGTTGAACTTTGAAGCTCGGGTTGGACTTGGTCCTAGTTATTTCAAGTTTGACAGTGATGGTGATCCTAATGTTTGAATTGGAGATTTGAAGTTCCTACTAGTCTTATACTAAATGCGAGCACCACCAATTGTGTTGGTTGAAATAATAGGTCTGGACCTTCACCTCGCCAGTAAGGCAGGGCTCATCGGCACTAGCAAGTTGTTTTTGTAATGCATGTTATTGCCTCAAATTTCGAGTACAAAATAGTTGGAAAGTTGCTTATTTAATGCACCACAAAGACATGAGAGTTTGAAATGGAATAGGTTCAAATTTCTATTAGATTAATTCTTTTGGATAATAATTGAGTGTAGAATTCATGGGTAATAATAGGGTATTGACCAAAATCCATTTAAAGAATTCCAATAGAATTACAGGATAGGGTTTGGATTTGTTTGCCAAAGTTTTCCTTGTTTCATTTTCGGCCACCAAGAGGGGCCAAATTGCAATGTAAACAAAAAAGCGGGACCTAAAAGTATTATTCGTAAACTATAAAACAAACAATTTCCACGAGATTATCCAAAACAAAAACTCACAAAAGGGTAGATCCGACAATTCGTACCGGCGTCGATTTGTTAATGGAACCTGGAGGCACCGTTTTCTGTACAATCACTCGTATCTGGGGACTGCTCCGCCTCGGCACCACCGCAATCCCCGGCCGCGCCGCCGACTGAGCATCACCATCATCAATAGTAAGCGTACTTCTGGTCGTTCGCGTGTTCGTATATTTATGTGTGTGTGTGTGTGTAGAATATATATGCTAATACAATTGCTATTTTTTTTAGCTAAAAACTGAATCTTGGTGAATAGTTGGACACAGAACTCTTGAATGTAATTGGGTTGGGGGATCAAACTGCTTCACAATTTCCGATTGTAATTACTTGGTTTTCAAAGTTGTGTGGTTTTCTGATCGCGGGTTTAATGAATTTTCCTTAATTCAATTCCCGAGTTTTGGATATATAATTACAGCTAGCAGAGCATATATACATGGATTCAGTTGTGAATTCAAGTCAAATAGTACTACTAGTGACTTGGAAGCTGTAATTTTCGTTTATTTCTTGTGAATATGAGTGTGGCATTATCAGCATTGCGTTCACTAGGGCTACCATGCTGGTAAAGTTTGCTGAGAAATCTTCTTTGGATTTTCAATCGACTTTATACTTGTTTAAAAAGGGTTGGCCATTGATTCTCTCTTTGAACCACGTCTTAGCGCGGATAATGGAAAAAAAAACTTAATTGTATGGATGGAGAGAGTAGCAACCTCGTAGCTTGGCCTGGTTACAAAATGATGAGGGAAATGAAAATTTGAAGCATTCATGTATCATTTTCTTTCCATTTATTACTATATGATATGCTTTCTTTTTGGTCATTTTCTTTAATTTGAAGAAAGGATTTGGTAATAGAGCTAAAATGAGAACTATGCTCCTTTTTCTTTTCTTTCTTACCGGTTTCTTAAGTACCTAGGCATGAGGTGTTTACTTAAATATGTTGAAGTCATTAGCCAGATGCCACTTGAAGTTGTGTTTTTCCTTTGGTTACTTGCTTCCTTGTGATTCATTTGCCAGTTGCAGTTTACTTTCCATCACAGGAAATTGAGCTTCATTTGCTTAATGCTTGAAATGAAGCTGAAAAAGTTAGTTATATTTGTCAATTTTTCTAGAGGCTAGATGAATTTCTTTACTTATATTTCTCTATTCAAGTAAAATGTTTAATCTTATTTTTCTCATTTCCAGTTCTTATTTCGTGTTTCCCTTTACTAGATGGATGAAGTTTCTCTCAATAGTGAACCTGCATATGATAATGAAGCTGAGGAATATGAGATTGATGGAGAATGTGCCATGACAGAATACATTGGTCAAACGGGTAATATTCTACATGGTGACAATCCTCTGCCTCCAGCTGTTGGGATGGAGTTTGAGTCCTATGATGATGTTTATTACTTTTATAATTGTTATGCTAAGCAACAAGGATTTGGGGTAAGAGTAAGTAATACTTGGTATAGAAAGACCAAGGAGAGGTATAGAGGGAAGTTAAGCTGCAGTAGTGCAGGGTTCAAGAAGAAATCTGAAGCCCACCGTCCAAGACCTGAAACACGAACCGGCTGTCCTGCAATGATTAAATTTAGATTGATGGAGAATAAGAGGTGGAGAATTATAGAAATTGAGCTTGAGCATAATCATTTAACCAGTCCAGCTAGTGGAAAGTTTTATAAATCTCATAGGGTATTGGATATTGGAAATAAGAGACCTTTGCCAATAGATGGTGCTGACGAAGTTCATAAAATTAGGTTGTTTAGAACGGTAGTCATTGATACAGAGGATAATGTGATTTTAAATTTTGATGAAGGTGAATTTAGGAATAACATTGATCAGGGTGACAACAAATTGAGGCTTAAACAGGGAGACGCTCGAGAAATGCTCAACTTTTTCACAAGAATGCAGATAAATGATCCTAGTTTCTTTTATGTGATGGATATTAATGAGCAAGGATGTTTACGAAATGTATTCTGGGCAGACTCAAAGTGTAGGGCTGCCTATGGTTATTTTGGCGACGTTCTGTTCATTGATACTACAACTTTGATAAATATATACGAGGTTCCACTAGTGGTATTTACTGGTGTCAATCACCATGCACAAACTGTGTCTCTAGGCTGTGCTTTGGTTTCAGGTCAAACGGTAGAGTCATTCGTATGGCTGTTTAGAGCATGGCTCACATATATGGTGGGACGCCCTCCACAAACTGTCATTACCAGTGAGTGTAAATCCTTGCAAACTGCTATTTCTGAGGTTTTTCCTAGAGCTTTTCATTGTCTTTCTTTGACAAACATTATGGAGAACGTTTCCCGTGAACTGTTGGCATTGGAGGAATGTGATTCGATCAGAAAGGCATTTGCTAGAGCAGTTTATCATTCGGTGAGAGCAGATGAATTTGAAGCAGCTTGGGAAGACATGGAACAGAGATATGGACTTATGGATCATAAGTGGCTTCAAGGCTTGTATGAAGATCGCAAGCGGTGGGTCCCAGTCTATTTAAAAGAGGTTTTCTGGGCTGGAATGTTTCCTGTAAAAGAGAATGAGAGATTGACTTCACCTTTTGAGGAATACTTGAGCCAAGATACATCTCTTCAAGATTTTCTTCACAATTACGCTCAAGCTCTGCTGGAAATTGACCAAAGAGAAACATTATCTGATATAGAATCTAGAAATTCGAGTTGCGTCCTAAAATCTAGATTCTATTTCGAATTACAGCTCTCAAAGTTATACACAAATGATGTATTTATGAAGTTTCAAGATGAAATTGGGGGTATGTATTCTTGTTTCAGTATAAGACAGATGAATATTGATGGCTCAGTCATGACTTACATAGTCAAAGAAGACATCGTAGTTGAGGACAACGGGAGGGAAACAAAGGACTTTGAGGTGATGTACAATACCTCTGATGCTGAGGTTCTTTGTGCTTGTGCTTTATTCAATTTTAGGGGTTATTTATGCAGACATGCATTAAGCGTTATGAACCAAATCGGTTTGGAGGAGATTCCACCTCAGTATGTTCTTGCAAGATGGAGAAAGGACATCAAGCGCAACTATGTTTTTAATTATGGTTGGAATGGTATTGATAACAATAACCCTGTGCATAGATATGATAACTTGTACAAATGCGTGTTGAAGGTTGTGGAAGAAGGGGGGAAATCACATGATCGTTACAAGTTTGCTACACAAGCATTGAGTGAGATACTACAAAAAGTTCGTGTCCAAGAGGATTATCCAGTTAACTCCACGTAGGTTATGTTCTTTGTATCTGTAAAAGAATATTTTCTCATATTCCAACAAAACCCAAACTCAATGATCGTGGCGTGCAAGCAATTGCCAGGATCATGGTTGGGTCGATTTGTTAGCCAAAGGCCATTTTGTTGTGTACGCATGCAAGTTAACGTGTAAACGATAAGAATTCAACATTATACTCGTGTAGATTAAGGTATCATTATTGTGTAGTAAGATTTTTCTCCTTGGTATTATTTGAGCAATTGTTGATATGTTGACAGCAATATTCCAATCTTACTATATTTTAGCTTAAGCCATACTTCAATATGAGCTCAGTACTCTTGCATTAGTATTGCCATAGAAGTATCTGTCACAGGCTTAAAATCAAATATCATTGTTTAACTTAATGCTGCATCCCATTGAATAAATTGAAAGAAGGTACATTTCTGAACTCCTCTAGCAACACAAACTCCCTACCACAAACCCAACACGACCCTTCATGTCACCTGAATGTAGCATAACTCGACTTTCTTGAACAGCTTCATACTCTGTACACACAATCCCATCAAAGGAGGGCGAAATGCAACTTGATATAATCACGATACATCTGGAAACAACACCATCAAAGCCAGCAAGGAGGCTTCAGTTAGACCCGGGATCAAGCACAGGCAGCCGACAATGCAAACTGATTGATTTATCCATTTGCCTTGTACCCGGAACAAAGAACTGGAAAATCACAATCAAGCAAGCACCCTGAGGAGCGATCCCATAGAACGCGCAATCGGGCCTCGCCAAACCATACTGCAAACACTTGAAGAAATGCTTCACACTCACTTGCACAATCATTGCATCTCCTCTCTGCACAGCCCTGTCCATCCTACTCTGAGCACTCAAACCCCCATCATCGTCTGCCCTACCGGCCCTCTCCCCCAAAACCATCAGCTTCCTAAACTCGGCCCCCAGCGTGATCAAAGTGGTCGAAATCTGCAAATGCAAGTCCCCATATTTACTGATGGAGACCCCCATAACATCCCCAACATGCTTCATCCTGTCAACAAAGTTCTGCAGCAAATTCAGCTCGGGAGCCTTAACCAAAGTCGCGGGCATTTCTTGAGCGCTTTCCAGCGCGAGCTGGAGCTCCTGAACATCGGCCCGGGACAAGGGTTTCGAGATGGGCACGTCCTGGACGACGGCGGATTTGTGGCCTTTTGCTTCGAATGTGAGAAAGGGCATCGCTTGGGTGGAGTGTGGGGGTAGTTTCTTGACCAATTTGATCTGGAGGCCGGCGGGATTGAAGTCCCGAGACTCGACGTAGATGGTGAGGATGGAGCGGAGGGCGCGGTGGAGGAGGGAGATGTCGATGGAGAAGGCAATCTTGTCGTCGTTCTGGCTGGAGATGCGGTAGTCGTGGAAGAGGGATTGGACCTTGAACTGGGCTATGGATTGAACGCCGTCGGCGGCGAGGAGGTGGTGGAGGAAGAATGCGTGGTCGCGGGTGAGGTAGAGATGGCAGATTTTGCCCATTTTGTCGAGGGCTGGGAGGATCTTCTTCTCCAAGAGGTTGATGCCGCTGTCCGTCAGGAATGCTTTGAACTTCATTCTTGATCGGAGTGAGTGAGAGAGTGGGTCGCCGGTGGGGATGGGGTGGTGATGGTGGCGGTGGCGGTTAGTTGTGTGATTTGGGGGAAATGGAGGGAAATAAAATGTTTGGGGACGAA